>JAAIIK010000023.1:3143485-3154029 GCA_014706435.1 Silurus glanis
CACCACGAGTTTGGGAAAGAACTACATATGGCTGGAAAAGTCAGGTGCCCCAATACTTTTTTCCATATAGTTTGTATATGCTGTGTAAATGATGGGTGCAATTATGGGTAATGCTTTAATTAAATCTAACAACAAATAATTTTGTGAATTGTTTGCCTCTACTTTGGTTAATTACAGGCAGAGAAAAATGATAACCAGATTTGAAAAAAACATAAACCCAATAGAAAGACACGGCTGAACAGTTCCTTTACACAAATTGAGTGTATGGATCGAATGTTATATAACCGGGTTGTAATTTAATTCAGGTGTGTAAGATCAGCTATCTGGAAAACCTTAACATCACAATGAATGGGAGCCATTTATTGGTGGCCATATTTGCAGGCCATGGAGTGGTCTGGGAGATGGAATTCCATGCCAATCCTTAGTGTCTCAAAAGTCTCCATTGGCACACTTTTTAGAAAAATGCATTCCATAAATGTTCTTACTTTTTCAGATAGCTTCAAAGAAAAAAAAAAAAAACGATACAAAACCACTTACGTCTGTACCAGGAAGCTGTTGCAAGGTGATAGACTTTAATAAGAAACATGTCAAGTCGATCACACACGTATACTGTTGCCAAACCTATTGTGAAAGTCAGAAAGACGTGAAAGAGGAGTGCTGTGGACCAAACAAGAAGTACAAACATCCACTGACAAATATTAAATTGCAAATGCTTTAGAACATTCATTGAATCGATTGTGTACAAATGTCTGCTGTTTTCTACATTATCAGTTGTTTGTCATGTTGATCAAAAAATATTATACTAGATTCATCTGGATAGTCTTAACCCCCAAAACATCTCAGCATCAGTTCATTGAATGCAAAATGGTTAAACCAGTTGTCATATTCTGTCAAGCTTCTATTAAACTTTTGTTTCTTGAATTGATGAATTGTGCAGATGGATCTTGAATTTCACTAATGAATGCGAGTAAACGGCATCGGATCAACCAACAATCAACTAGTTCTCTAAAATAGGACAAAGGTGAATCTTGTGTACCTTTATTTGGCAACAAAAGAAAACACAGAATTACAATTTCAGAAAATGGACGAACAACCAAGACACTAACGGACACTAATACAGTACCGTAAAACTGTAAATCCTGCCTGGTCTCTTGCAATCAATATTAATCAAATATGCAATCAAATAAATACATTTGTACTGATGAAATTCTTAGATGCCGTACAGAACAAATTCAACTTTGTGCAAATTCAATCACTGTAACCTAAACCGTAGTTTATCTAAAAAAATACTGAAACTGTGCAGCATCATACTGACAGAATGCCGGAAATTTTTTATGATTTTGTTTGTGAACAATGAGAAAGGGTCTTTTCATTCTGATGGGAATGAGATGTTCATTGACACAAATACTTACTTTTGAGAGATAAAGTATTCTGAGAAAAGTACAGGCTTTTACAAGAAATCCAATGTATTGTTTTGAGAATGCACTGGTTTGCTGATGATTGGAGAAATGCTCCAAAGCAACTGAGAAAAACTATAAATTAAACTCCATTCTTCTAGAATGATGTTCCACTAGATCTTGAAGTTTGCTTTGTGGGGATTTGTGGTCATTCAGCCACAAGGGTGTTAATAAAGTCAAGTCTTGATGTAGGTGAGGTGTGGAGGCCTGGATGGCAGTAATTCCAATTCATCCCAATAGGGATGAGGTCAGCGCTCTATAGTAGGCCACATAGTATTTTCCACTTTAAACCCATGTAAAGCATATCTTCACAGAGCTATGCACAGGGCCATTGTCATGCTGGAACAGATTTTGGGAGACTCCCTCACCTTGTCTCTAAAACGTCTTACAGGCGCTGTCCCTCTAATAAACTCATTCCTAATCTGGTCCATCGTCGTCACTCCCATCTTCAGCTCTGCTACCTCCAGCTCCACCTCCTGTCTTTTACTCAATGCCACTGTCTCTAAACCATACAACATCACAGGTCTCACCACAGTCCTATAAACTTTCCCTTTCACTCTTGCAGACACTATCACAAATCACGCCTGCTTTCGCTCTTCTCCACCCACTCCACCCTGCCTGCGCTCTTTTCTTCACTTCTCTATTATAACAGGTAATGGGCACTAAATGTGGAATGGGATATCCGAAATGCATACATCAATCTTATAATAAGGTGCCCACAAACTTTTGCTTAAGATGGTATCTGTCAAATCCCAAACTGGAACATGGTTTTTACTAATAACATCTGCATCATTTTCATTGTTCACTGTTAATTCAGGAGCAATAAACTGCTTTTGCTTCCTACAGACTGAAAAGCACTTTGCTTGCACAGATGATGAAACTTTTGTTTCTCTGAATACTGTATGTGCTTTATATAACATTTACATATAGTAGATACTAGACTGCATGTACTTCCTGTTTTCTACTTGGTTTCTTATTTAGCTATCTTATGGGTCAAGCTGTTACCACACTAGACTTTCAGCTAAATTTCTTCAGAGATTTGCTGTGAACACAGATCCTGGGTTTTTTTGTTTGTTTGTTTGTTTGTTTACCTGATTATATAGCCTAAAATCTTAAATGTGAAATTGTGCATGGAGTTTCTCTGACAATTAAAATGTTGAAAATTTGCTTTTGAGTTTCTTTAATGGTAAGAAGGAGATATTATATAATTATTATTATTATGTTTTCACATTGTACAGTGCTATAAACAATGCTAAATCCTCATCCTCAAGCTTGTTAACAGCCAGCTTTATACATTTACAGCAGTACATAAAAAAACATTCTTTACTTACACTTGCAAAAAAAACTAAAAAGGTTTTTACCCAGTGACATGACTCCAAAGTAATAGCCTTTTAGGATCATCCTAGATGAACCACTTTCATACAATTTCAAAATTGTATGAAATCTATTTTCATATTGCATTATATTCAAAGTAAAAACAGAAAAACAGGAAACAGTGGATAAAAATTGGGTTTTGTTCTAACACCAGTTTAAAGTGAGCTTCTCATCTTTACATTCACATTACCAGACTTCTTATGCAGACATCAAATCTAGCACCGTTCAGCAGAAATACATTAAAATCTAAATTATGTTCAGTTATAGCATATAGGAGATCATAATTTCATTTATCTATATATAAAAGGTGATTTCTTTTTCAACAAAACATCAGTTAGCAGTGATGTTTTTATAGAGATAAGATTTAGTTATACCCCTTCCCTCAGTGTAACCACCCCCAAACCGAGATGAAATAAATAAATAAAAATAAGAAGAAGAAAAAGAGAAGTAATAAAATCTCAATTGACTAAATATGCAAATCTTAACAGATTGTGTTAGACTCCAAGCAGGTTGGCTGGACTTAAATTAAAATATAATGCACTATGCTGCCAGTGTATACCAATGACTGTGCAAACACCTCAGCAGCAAATGCTATTGTGTGGTATAAATAGGTGTCAAAACACTGATCAATACTCTTGAGTATTAAAGGAAGCACAAGTGTGTACATGAACAAAAAAAACTTAAAACAAAACCAACCAATAACAAGACAGTGCTATTGGCATTGCGAAAGACAATCTGTATTTACATTACATTATCATTATCATTGTCACATCATATTATAGAAGAAAATATGCATACACCTTAGCAACAAATACAATTGTGGCACCTAGCTATGGTTTCTGGATGTAAAGTCATTTTAAGGTACTGGAATTGCCTTCCTTATATAATGAATGTATAGGCGAGCTTTGCTAGTTAAGAATGTATTATATTGAGAACTTTGGGACTTCATGATCAGTATATACAAACATAAGGTCAATTTCATCAATAGCTTACGAATAATTTTTTTTCCAGTATAATTTTTCTACATATCGAAGAGTTTTAGAATAATTATTAAAAAATAACATTTGTACATTCAATGTCTTTCACATTCTCAGGGTTTTTTCCCCAAAATCGTCCATAGGTACACTACTTATTGGCCTTATTGTGATTGCAACAAAGAGCAAGTGCTTTGAAGTGAGTTCACTCCATGAGTAAACATCAGACTTTGGTGAGAGAAACGGTGGCAAAAAAATGCCAAATTGAAGTGCTAAAAAAGTGCCCATTGTGCACTTACAAAGCCAGAGCTGAATATAGTGGTTTCATTTCTGGGTCATTATTAGTTTGGGAATGTCTTCAAAACCCAGCTTAAGTCATTGCATTCTCTGGCCAAGGTCGCTGACGAACACAAGCGTCCATGCTGCACACTCTTACTATCAAAATCAAACAACTGAGCCACCATGTTGGCTTGGTCAATGTAGGAATCTGTGTGAGACATTCTTATAAAAATGGATACTTCAAATGGTTATTTTCATAGGTGAAGTTGTTTTTTTTTTTTTCCATATATTTATTTTTAGAAGATCCAAGGTCCAGGTTCTGAATCCAAAACTAAACAGGATGCAACATTTGAACAAACATGTTCATTTTCTGCATCATTCTGGATCAGTTTAGAAATATTTTTAAAAACACTGCTATAGGCATCGAATTCACTGTCCAATAAAAGCCAGTAATGAGCACTAAGGACCTTGTTGTTGATCGGACACAAGCACTCATGCTATGAAGTGGATGGTCATGGCTTTAAATCCCAGTACCACCAAGCTGGTACTGCTGGGCCCCTGCTTAAGGCCCTTAACCAACTTCTCAGTTGTATAAAAATGCCAATTTCAATTCAATTGCCAAAGGATTAGTACAGTTCATATTTAAATACTGTAACAAGACACACAGATGTATTATTTTGTACATTTTCAGAATTTAGATTTCTTGCAAATTTTATAGCTTTATGAAACATTGGCTCTGGGAATGTAATTTATGTTATGGCTATACTTTGGTGTTTATTTGCAACTATAGTTTCTAAATTGTGCTGTCATTGGAACTCTGTGTGCTTTCTTCAGTTGCAGTACAGTTTAAGTGGGGACAGTTGAGAAATTTCCGGCAGCTGGAAGAATGCATTCGTTTGTTGGATCCCCGTAACAGGTGTTTTACAGTCCCCCGAAGTGCTGCAGAGGAGAAGTAAAAAATAAGGGGGTCCAAGCAGGCGTTGAAGGTGCTGGTAAGGAGGGCGTACACTCTCCAGTCAGGACTTTTCCATTCGATATATCCCACCACATGGGACACGTTGTAAGGTGTGAAACAAATGATAAAGACCAGGAGGGTGGCTAGGGCAAGCCCGATGGCCCTGGAGCGCTTCTTAGGTTTGATGTTAGGTAAGTTTGAGAGAATGTGGATGAATCTGATGTAGCAGAAGCAGCAGATGAGAAACGGGCTGAAGAACAGCACGAGAAACAATTCCAAGCGCACAGGCAAAAGGACCTTCAGCTGTTCTTCGCTGAACTCGTCATAGCAGACGTTATCTTCGGACACATTACTCACATTACTTGGCTTATAGTACTGCATGATGTAGACAATACTGCAATGGGCCATGGAAATGACCCAGAATAGGATACTGGCGATTACAGCATTTTTGGGATTTCGCTTGAGTTTGTATTTGATCGGAAAGGCCACTCCCAGGTAGCGCTCCACGCTGATAGCTGTTAAAAGGAAAGTGCTGTTGTAAATAGTAGTGTAGAAGAAGAATCCTGAAAGCCCACAGAGAAAGTAGCTCATGGTCCATTTCATGTCGGCCGCCTCTTTCATGCGGAATGGAAGAAAAGAAAGGAAGACCAGGTCTGAGATGGTGAGGCTGAGCAAGAGCACATCAACGGGTGTCGCTCGCTGCTTTATCTTTTGAACAAAGGTGTAAAGAGCAAGCAGGTTTGCAGGAAGACCTGTGATCAGCGTGATGGCATCAACCGCCAGGACCAAATTGCTCAGATTATTTGTCCACTTCATGGTTAGCCTTGATGGTAATCTGTCCAAAGAAAAATGATAATATTAATTTAAATAGAAAGAATCATTCTTCATCATTTGTGTTGTTTTAGGTTTTGTTTGGGAGACCTGAGAGGTGAAAAAAAGATACAGAACTTTGCTTAAAGAGCAATTCTACTTTTATTTCCATACCGACACCGTTATTTGACATCCATTACTGCTAGCCAAAATTTGTTCTTTTTTGTTTACTAGAAACAGAGAGAAACTCTTAAATGCTGAATGACATCCAATCAGCAAAGGCCCTAAAGCTAAAAACATGAAGAATTGCTTGTCATTCGGAAGCAGCTCCAAATTTAACAAGAGGCCTACTTTTGGAAAAGACTCCGTGTTCCGAGTGCCTTCCAGAATGATTTTACTAAGAAGCTTAGCCTCTATTTGCACACCTCAGAAATAACATCATTGCATCATAGTGAGGGCTTTCAGTTCCTCAAAGGATCATATAAAAATTTGTTTTGATATCAGTAGCTTTTGTGGAGGCATATTATCATTTTGTGTGGTACACACTCAAAAACATTTTATTTATGTTCTTTGGTGGAAGACCATCCAAGGAACACTGGATGCAAGGTGGGAATGTCGGTCCATCACACGGTTACACAAGTTCACCGACCTGGAGATATGAGGGAAAATACTTCCTGTGGTCCCAAAATCTTGTAATTTCATTATTTTTAATGCCGTAGAACATTTCAAGGACTTAAAACTGACCTGAATTAGACTTGGAAAATAATACAGGTGGTTTAATAGGGAACAAAACCTTAAGAGAATCCAGACCTCATCAGGGTGAAATCTGGATATTCCATCATTCCACCATTGTTGAGGTTTTTAACTGTTCACTGATGGAGACTTTGTAGTTTACTACTGTCACATCTGGTTTACTCATTTGGGGAAAAAACATTTAAGGATAAAGCTATAGTTAAAAATTCATGAATTTCAAATATTAGATTCTTAATCTATTGATTCCTGCAAAGCTGCTTCATGTCTATTGTCCATTCTTGTAGCAATTGTTACGTCCATAAGCACAAAATAAATACAATTTAACTGAAAATGTACTTAGCTACAAAACAGATAGAAAGAAAACAGAGTTCTACTGGGGTAAAACCTTTCTGAAAGCGATACTACCAGAACGTTAGTAACCTGAGAGAGTGTAATGTACTCTTAGAAAAAGGGTACTTCAAATGATTATTTGTAAAGCTGAAGGTTCTTCCCGAAAAAGCCTTGAAGTTGAAAGCTTTTTCAACAGGAAGAAGAAGTGTCATGCTGTAGAGCAGCAGACTGAACTTTTAAAGGTTATTCCAGATGAACAACCAAAAAAGCCTTTAATAGTGTAGCATTATGTGTACTAATAATAAAACTTTATACTACTAATAAAGCTTTTTTTTATATGGTGATAACATCAAATATTAATTCAATGAATTCATTATTCAAAACTCATCCTACAGTCATTCTAGGCATTAATTATTTACACTGCTAAAGTTCAGCGGTTAAAGTTTATCATCATAGTAAAGGGTTTCTGTAATGGTAATAAGGAGAAAGTCCTTCCAGGGAGAAATTAGAAAATGTTGGGGAAATTTAATATAAATGCAAAATTGCAAACGTCTTTCAAAAAATGGAGGCAAGACAGTCGAGCTAATCTGTAATTTACTTTTTAGGAGAAATTGAAACTTTAACACAAAATTTAAGTGCGAGAAGATCTGTCTCAGGTAAGGTTCAAGGTAAGGGGTGAGTTTACGTTCATTTAACTGCCGTGATTTTCTTTTCCTTTGTAAAAATTTTCAAATTGTAAGGAATGAGAGAAAATTGTATCAGCACCAAGGCACTAAAAGTTTTGCTAAGGTAGACCAGTTAGGTGCAAGCATGCCAAATTCTCCTTCAAATTCCACTAATTGCAAATTTACATTATCTTTTAATAGACTAATAACAAAGGTGTATTTTTCCACTCACATTTTCACTCGATTTTTTTTTTTTTTTACTTAACCCTTGATTATGAAAAATGATGTAGATTATCCAGATAAATCATATATAATTATATATGAACAATAGAAAAATAATGATCTAAACATAATTATATAAATCAATATTAAACAGTTTAAAATTTAGAGCTAGATGAAACAACCCAAGAGCTTCTTACCTTTGTTATATCACTGTGATGTCTCTTGGGGAGATGTGTCCAACCCAACTGATGAGAGCTGTATATAACTATTTACCAGAGTTGACACACACACAAGCGCACGCACACACACTAAAAAAAGAGAAACACTTACATCCTCTTTAACTTGCGTCTGATTATCTGGTATTTAATCAGCAATTTTGCCAGAGTTACATGTTGCACAGTGTAGACCTATTTTTTTATATTCCAGGAAGTGAACCAAGAAATTGAGACCTACCGTATCAAACACCCAGTAATTTATATATGTCAGACAATAAATAGAGATTACTATTCAACATACACTGACCAGGCATAACAATATGACAATATAAAATTATGAGCGGTGAAGTGAGTAACACTGATTATCTCTTCATCATGTCACCTGTTAGTGGGTGTGATATATTTATTAGTCAGCAAGTGAACATTTCGTCCTCAAAGTTGACGTGTTAGTAGCAGGAAAAATGGGCAGGCATAAAGATTTGAGTGAGTTTGACAGATTGTGACGTCTAGACGACTGGGTCAGAGCATCTCCAAAACTGCAACTCTTGTGGGCTGTTCCTGTCTGCAGTGGTCAGTGGTCCAAGGAAGGTACAGTGGTGAACCGGCAACAGGGACGTGGGCGTGATGCATTTGTTGGGCGAAGGCTGGTCCGTGTGGTCCGATTACACAGACAAGTTGACTCTTTGCCAAAGAAGTTAATGGTGTTAATGTTTGATGGGTCAGGACTGTTTTGTCAGCAAAAGAGGGAAAACACAATATTAGGCAGGTGGTCTTAATGTTATGCCTGGTCAGTGTACAGTATATGACAACACAGAGGTATATGATTATTTTGTATTTTCATAAACACAATATTTAATTGCATTTTTTCACTGCACTGTTAAGATTTGAAGGTTTGATGGGCTCTAAGGTGGACACTTGTTGATAATAATGAGATATTCTGTAAGCAGATATATTGCATTTATGGAAGGATTCTCTGCATTTCAAATGTCCCGGTATATATTTACTCCCCATTCACAGTTAGGTGAGGTGATGAGGTGATCCAGTTCATCCCAAAGGTGTTCAATAGGATCGAGGTTAAACCTCTATGTGCCTTCAGCTTTGTGGTAATAGCTGAGAAGAACCAAATATGACTGGAAAAGTGAGGTATCCTAAAACTTTTGTTCATAGAATGTATAATACTCCAGGATGCTCTGTTAAGTGTTTTATTTTTTGCTCAATATTGAACATTTGAGCAATATTAAGCAATTGTTAATAGCTGTTCCTCAGAGCACTTGGTCTAAACATCCGGCTCACGTTTGCCACGCCACTAGCAGAAACGTTCTTGCACAACTAAATGCCGACACTAAAACGTACACGTCTCTAGCAGAAGTGCAACTCGTGTTGTTTTGCGTGGGACATGTCTTTGCTCCCCCCACCATTATCTCTCCTCTGTGTTTAATTTTTAGGAGTACACAATAAATCCATTTGGCTCAGCTCATGCTTTTCAAATGCTTTGCCTTGAATTTGCTTGGACATTGGTAAGTTCCTAATTTAGTACTGTTTGCATTTACTTTTCCACAGATGCAAACTAGAACGATTCCTAATCTCTCTATGAATCTAGACTATGGGTTTCACTTCACCATAGTCTGATTCCTCTCAGGTTTCTGCATGTCTTCTCAGGGTTTTTGACCCTCAGTGTCACATCTGTTTATGGGCTATTTACAGATCGAGATCTACATTTTATATAGCTATTTTTGACAATGTTTACTCCTAAAGGTGCTATAAAATGAACATTTAATTGGAAAGTTTACCTTTACTAACCCTGAATGGTTTTAGAGAGGTGGTAGCTCAGTGGTTAAGGTGCTGGGTTGTTAAATAGAAGGTCACAGGTTCAAGCCCTGGTATCACCAAGTTGGGGGCCCATACACAAGGCCACTATCCTTCTGTGCTCCAGGGATGCTGTGTTATGGTTGATCCTGTGCCCTCACCCCAGCCTTCTAGCATCGCCGGGATATGCAAAGAAAGAATTTCACTATGCTATAAAGTACATGTGACATGTATAATGCTTCTTTCTTTCTTAAATAAATTCAAGTGAATTAGATTTTTCTAAAATGGTAAAAATCAAAGGGGTCAAGGGGTCAGTCCTGCTTCTAACGGCAACTTTGAAGACAAAATGTTCACTTGCTGCCTAATAAATAGATCACACCCGCTAACAGGTGCCATGATGAAGAGATAATCAGTGTTCTTTACTTCACCTGTTATATTATTATCATTTCATAATGTTATGACATTATTTTATGACTGTGATTATATTATTTTATAATATATAATATATATAAATATACTGTTCATTATATTATGGCCTATTATGGCATAGTTGAAAGTGCTGAAGAAGAGAAGAAGAATTTCCAAACCATTATTGAAGCTCCGACTAAGCACTCCATTCAGGACAGTTTCATTCAATAGAACCCACTATATAGAATAGAATAGAATAGAATAGAATAGAATAGAATAGAATAGAATAGAATAGA
>JAAIIK010000023.1:3154039-3196929 GCA_014706435.1 Silurus glanis
GAATAGAATAGAATAGAATAGAATAGAATAGAATAGAATAGAATAGAGACATAATGTGAGGAATAAAGCAGATAATAAAGACCAAAGGAATGAGAAATGCAATGTTCAATGGTTAATGGTCCATCCATAGGGAAAGGCTAGCAGACATCTTTGTTGTTGATGGTATTTCATAATGTAGACAATACTGGACAATAGAAACCAGTCAGAATTGACAGTGACAATCACATCATGTCAGAGATCATGGAGAGGATGGTACTGTTCTTAATCCTGCGGAAGAAAATCAACCAGTCAGTGGTCTATTTGTTTAGTGAAGATATGTTGGGTCCATATTTTATAGTCATATTGCTGACAAGCGCTAAAAAAGCTCACAAGATGACCAACAGAGGCCTCTAGTGGTCATTTGAAGTCTTGCGATGTAAACTTTTTATTTTCAGCACAGTCAGCAGGGAAAATTCAACACTTAGGAATCACCAGATTCAATGCCTGAATTGTGTTAGTTTTATGAAAACAAATCAAGCAAAAAATAAGTTTAAGGCAATCAACTCAAATCACTAATCTATGGAAGTCCTAAGAGGCCATGCATTATAATACTTGTTTTTTTCGTGATCTCGACATAACATTCCTTGTGATCAGTAATACATTTTTCTGTGTATTCGGCATAAGGGCATGTTCTAGAGGCAGCATCATCGCAGCATCATGGATAATAACCATAACCATTTGTGGCAGCGGGGGCATGGACAAATGGCTGCCACAAATGATTATGGTTATAAATATACAAAAAATTAAATACTGATCCCAAGAAAATTATGTTTGTTAAGTGAAGCTGAAGAGAAAACAAGAAATCTAAAAATATTATAGTGCATCGCCTCTTGTTTGAAATAAAATAATATGATTTATACATTGAATTAAAGTAATAATGTGTATGTTAAAGTTTGAAATTCATTCTAAGTTTTGCACCTTTTATTGCCAGTATTCCCAGTTTTCAGGCAAAGTCATATTATAATTCCTAGAGATTGTTGTGACTGAAAGTTTCACTCTTTGCAATGACATGCCATGGGCAAAGTCACTGAAACACAATTTTATATTTTAGATTCTGAGATTTGATTAACAGAAAACCTTGACCTGTATCTCAGAAAGGGTTAATGTGCACTTTTTACAGAACTATTCTATTACGTCGAAATTCTGTTTTAAATATTAATATTAGTTATTCACATTCACGTTTTGTAGGACACAAGACATTCCCTCTTCCAAATACATCTCCACTTTTTCATCTAAGAATTTACTGGTATACGGACATTTATCATTTATATCGACACATTTTGTAGTACATTTTCCCTCCCATGAACATCCTCACTTACCAGAAAAGCAGAAGTTTTAGTATTTTATCTTGTATCATTTGGTATATTTGCATTATACTGTGTACACTTTTTCTATTAACTGGTACATAGACTTTTACTGTGATCAACATGCAAAAGCAAAATTCTTTTTATTTTTTCTTGTATCTGTGGCTATATAAGAAAAAAAAATAACTATGGCAGACTCAAATCTTGAACTGTTTATAAAGGTGTCAACTCTGTCATGTTTAAGTGCATCAGCCCAGCAACAGGTAGCTGAATTAAGAGCTACTATATCCTTATCTAAATTTGAGAGGCATCTAAATGGAAAATAGTCTCCATTACCACTCTTGAATGGCTGGTGATGCTGTAAGATTTGAGAAATTCTTTCCCTAACAAGGACGATCCATTCTTTTTCCCACTGTGCCTCCAAACAAATGGGAAATAATGGGCAAAACCAATAGCAAGGGTCTTTACCCCTGATAGTCCTAAAGGACCCTGGTGATCAAAGAGCCTACACCTTAAAACTTCTACTCCCAAATGGCATTGGATTTTTTTTACTACCAGAATCCCAGCATGGCATCGGGGACATGGCCAAGCAGCAGGTTGTGAATAGAAGGCGGAGCTTGAGGATTTACACATCTGTTGGTGATCTGACTAATCTATGTTCTCTGTGTTGCAGTAAGTGCTGAAGAGCAAAAGAGAGAAGAGAGACACAGAGCAGAGCTTAATGTGTACGTGTGTATACATGTGCGACTTCCATTTTTCAGTGGATTAAACCGCTGGTCTGCAGCCAAATAAAGCCAGTTCTGTTTGGTGAACCTGACACCTGTCTTCTCTTCCTCCCACCCTGAGCCAGTGCTCTCCACCATGGTGCCAAAACCCAGGATTAGAGAGAAGAAGGGAAGGGTATCCAGTGATGCCACCATGGAATCTTTGCCCCTGAGTGAGCTGGACCAAGGGATCACAGAGGTCCAGCAGACACAACATCAAGTCCTTCCACAGCTCTGTGTGAAACAGGATCAGTGTTTCCAGGATTCCAGCATTGGAAGGCGTTCCGGGGTGCACTGGAGAAGCAGAGTAATCCAACCAGCTACATTTCACTTAACAAGATTGGGCCGGTGTCAGATCTAGGCCAGTTCTCTCCAGGGATGCCCAGCTCATGGCCAAGCAGCTCTTAACCGACCGCATGCTGAATTACACCGGCCAGAAACAGGCGGCCCAGGTGGTTGAAGACCTTCGGCGGTTTACCCGGGGAAAGATGACTCCATCCCGTCTCTCTCTCTCTCTCGTTCCCTCTCTCTTTCTGCCTCTCCCTCAGTCTGCACCCCCATCCTGATGCAAGGCAGAGCTGACTGTGTGTGCAGGTGTGCATTACGGTTTAGCCGACTGAAAAGTGGGATTATGTTGCGAGTGTGTGTGTGTGTGTGTGTGTGTGTGTGTGTGTGGACTACAGTAAACCCATCGACTGTCTCCTCTTTCTTCCACCCAAGCTCTCCACACTTAAATTAATATCACGATGGTGATTATAAAGAGATTAATAATAGTCTGATACCCTTAGACAGATACTATATGAATTAAAAGTATTGGGACACCTGACCTCCGCAGCCATACCTGGTTCCTCCCAAAACCTTTATCACAAAGCTAAAGAGACATTATTTTATAGGGTGTCTTTGGATGCAGTAGCATGAAATTTTCCCTTCACTTGAAGACTAGACCTGTTGTGTACAAAGCAAACTCCATGAAGATATGCTCTGCATTGTTTGGAGTGAAACTAACAACCTTGTGCCTGAACGAGCACAAATCTCTACAAGCACACTCCAAAATCCAGTGGAACACCTTCACAGAAGAGTGGAGGTTATTATAAGAGCAATTTTTCAAAATAGTGTATGTGCATGCGGGAAATTAATGTATTTATGTCAAATAACAAAATGTCATTTATTTAGTCATCTTTATTGGCTTTATTTATATATCTTCATAGATAGATAGATAGATAGATAGATAGATAGATAGATAGATAGATAGATAGATAGATAGATAGATAGATCAGCCACTGGAATCCTCTGTGCAGTTTCACTGGAGACATTTAGTCAATTTCTGGTAGCAGGATTGAAAGAAGTGATTGAAAGTCCCCTGGACAAAAGAAGAGGAAAAATAAAAAATAAAGGGGTCCAAACAGGCATTAAAAGTGCTAGTGAGCAGTGCGTACACTCTCCAATCAGGACTGTACCATCTGATAAAACCGACTACATGAGACACATTGTAAGGCATGAAGCAGATGACAAAGACCATGAGGGTGGCTAAGGCAAGCCCGATTGCCCTGAACCGTTTCTGAGGGTTGAAGTTAGGTAGCCGGGAGATGATGAGTATGAATTTGAAGTAGCTGAAGCTGCAAATGAGAAATGGGATGCAGAAAAGCATGATGGACATTTCAAAACGCAGAGGCAAAATGATTGCCAGCTGTTCCTCAGTAAACTGGTCATAGCAGACCCCTTTGTCCAGTGGATCAGCGATGGTGTCATTGAATTTATTGTACTGAACAATATAGACTAAACTGCAATGAGCCAGGGAAACGACCCAAATGATTACGCAGATGACCACGGCATATCGAGGATGTCGCTTGAGTCTGTACTTGATTGGAAAGGCCACTCCCAGATATCGCTCCACACTGACAGCCGTCAAAAGCAAGGAGCTGTTGTAAATGGTCGCGTAGAAAATAAATCCTGAAAGAGGACAGAGGAGGTAGCTCAGGCTCCATTTCATATTGTATGCCTCTATCATGCGGAAAGGAAGAAAGGAGAGGAAGATCAGGTCTGAGATGGTGAGGCTTAGCAAGAATACATCAATGGTGGTAACTCGCTGCTTCGACTTTTGAATGAAGGTGTAGAAAGCCAGAAGGTTGGCAGGAACGCCGGCAAACAGTGTGATTCCATCCACAACCAGGACCAGTTTGCTGAGATCCCCTGTCCACTACATTTTATTCAATAGAAAGTAGAAACAATGTCAGAAGTTTTAATAAAAAATTAAGTTCATTATTAAAATAAATAGTGTGGTTGGATTGTCCCACCCTGTAGTTGAACATTTTTCAGTAAGTGCACACAAGTCCACTACCACCCACACAGAGAATTGCTGTCATATTTCATGTCTTATTGCTCAAAACTATTTTCGCTGCTCAAACTGCTCAAAAGCAGATGAATTAAACTGACCGTTTTAGTCAAGAGGAGTTATGCTGGAGAAAGATCCATAGTAACTCATGCTTGACTCTAGACAATGGGGCAAATAAATGATCCCATGATCTGGGAGGGATATGGTTCAGAGGAACGGTTGTAGGTTGAAGCAAAAGCCATTCCGGATAAAATCTCTCATAACAGACTTTTCAATAGAGATAGAGATCACACAGATCAGCCTGCTGTCAGACCCAGAGGCAGGTCCTGTTGCAGAGGTGGTTAGGCTTAAGGAGCTGCGAGGTTTCAAAGGCAAAGAAATAATAAAAATGGTTATGAATATGTAGACCAGTTAGGGAGAAACAATTCTCATTGTCATAAGAAAATCCATGGATTTGACTTCAACCTGGTTTATTTTGTGAATTCTTCCAAAATTGTAGTAAGTAAGCATTTAAATATAAATATCATTGTACACAAATAAAGGCATAATAGGGAATGTAGTGGTGATGTACACAAGCAAAACAAAGGTCTTCTTACCTTTGTTAATCCTTGAGGTATCCCTGGCTCAGTTGTCTCCATTTTCCTGCTCTGTATAATGATTAATGTAAGCATGAAACACCCTTTTTATATTTACAATATTACGTTATCTAAATGGCTGTTGTGTCATGCATATAAACAATTCTGCAGAATAAAGCTTTTTCCAGGTCAGGAAATGAACAAATAACTCACAGCTGACACATTTTTCAAGAAAGATCTAGCTGAAGTGATAGAGATGCTTGCACAACATTTATATTTATGGCATTTGGTCAATTTTTCAGAGCAACTTACAGTCATTTATATAGCAGAGCAGTTGAGGGTTAAGGGCCTTGCTCAAGGGCCCAGCAGTGGCAGTTGTAAGCATGTAGACTATATTTTTATAAAGCTGGATTTGTGCACAGGGGTCCACATTGTCCTTCTTGAACAGGTTTGGGTCTCCTCATCCAAACACATTCTATACAGTTTTGTGCCTCCAACTTTGTGGTGAGAGTTTGGGGAAGAACCACATCAGGTGTCCCAATACTGATGCCCATATTATGTATATGCAAAGGGGCAAGTGATGTGCTGGAAAAATAAACAAAATGGCAAGTACATTAATGAGTAGGTCTAAAAGAATGCTACAGTAATACCGGACTTATACAGTTGCGTAGCTTTTCTGTAAAAATAATGTTGCAATCAGTCACCAGAAAGCAGAAAGACTTACAGTACTTCTTCTTTAACATACCAGAAAGTTACATTTAGCTGTGCCTCTGTGTGCATTCTGTGAATACACATGGCACCATTGGAAACACTGCTCATCAGTGATGATTTTTACACTGATAGACTTTGGCCCGAATACATACAGGTGCATCTCGATAAATTAGAATATTATATAGATTCATCACAAAGGTTCCCTGGTGGTCTAGTGGTTAGGATGCGACGATCTTATCGCTGCGGCCCGGGTTCGATCCCCGGTCAGGGAACCAACCCCAGCCACTCTTAGTGCCGGTCCCAAGCCCGGATAAATTGGGGACGGTTGCGTTAGGAAGAGCATCCAGCGTAAAAACATGTGCCAAATCAAACATGTGGAGGATCCGCTGTGGCGACCCCTAATGGGAGAAGCTGAAAGAAAGTTTTTTTATATAGATTCATCACACACAGACTGATATATTTCAAGTGTTTATTTCGTAAAAAAGTTCAATATTGGGGACTCGTGGTGTCACACTCTAATCAGCTCATTAAATCCAAACACCTGCAAAGGTTTCCTGAGCCTTTAAGATTCCTTCCATACCTGTACATATCTTCCATGTGAGGCCATCCTTCTCAGCAGCAAGTGGAGCATTAGGATGAATCAGGTAGGTCCAGAGAGAAGAAAGAGACAAGATCACAGAGATCACTCATTCATTTTCAACAGAACAGCAACACTCAGATCTACAATAAATGTTTTTCTGCATATACGGTATTCTAAAAATGTCAAGTCAAGTCAAGTCAAGTTTATTTCTATAGCGCTTTTCACAACAGACATTGTCTCAAAGCATCTTTACAGAAATCAACAGTCAAGGTGAATGGTGTGTATTTGTCCCTGATGAGCAGCCGTGGCGACTGTGGCAAGGAAAAACTCCCTTAGATGTAATGAGGAAGAAACCTTGAGAGGAACCAGACTCAAAAGGGGAACCCATCCTCATTTGGGTGACATCAAGAGTTTGATCATAAATCTTTCAACAATACAGAACACTGGAGAGTGAGAACTAACATGAGTACTGGAGTATAAGATTATAAGTAAATGTTCTTTCTACAGTCTTTGGTATAAAAGTAGGAGCTACTGAGCTCAACATTTGTGATCATCATAGATCCTGCATCAGCTTCTCCATGCCAGAGCCTTTAAACACTCCAGGAGGTCCAATGCCACACATGTAGTGGGATCCAATTGGCACTCGTACGTCTGTAGATGGTTCGGGATGTTTGCAAGTTCGGCATCTACTTCTCCATGATCATCCATAGGTCCATAATCTTCACGAGGTGGGACGTGACTGGAGCTGGCCAAACCTCAGAAAGCCTCGGCATGGGGAGAGAAAGAGATGCAGTGGAGAGCAATTAGCATAGCTGCTGTTCATGATATTAACAGCACAAGTTAAGAATGTGCATGTGATCATATGTTCTGGAGCACAAGGTTGATGAGACGTGTTATGTGTAGGCTTTGCTAAAAAGATACGTTTTTAATCTACACTTAAACTGGGTGAGTGTGTCTGAGCCCCGAACACTGTCAGGAAGACTATTCCAGAGTTTAGGAGCTAAATGTGAGAATGATCTACCGCCTTTAGTGGACTTTGCTATTCTAGGAACTACTAGAAGTCCAGAGTTTTGAGATCTCAGGGAGCGTGACGGATTGTAGCGTTTTAAAAGACTGGAGAGATACATGGGAGCCAAACCATTTAGTGCTTTATAAGTGAGAAGCAGTAGTTTGAAGTCTATTCGAAACTTAACAGGAAGCCAATGTAGGGATGATAAGATTGGGGTTATATGATAGTATTTTCTTGACCTAGTAAGAACTCTTGCTGCCGCATGCTGAACTAACTGAAGCTTGTTTATTAATGATGCAGGACATCCACCTAGTAATGCATTACAGTAGTCTATTCTGGAGGTCATGAACGCATGGACGAGCTTCTCTGCATCAGATATAGACAACATATTTCTTAGCTTAGAAATATTTCTAAGGTGAAAGAAGGCTGTTTTTGTAACTTGGTTGATATGATATTTAAAAGATAAGTTGCTGTCTAAAATAACACCCAGGTCTTTTACCGTTGAACTAGTAGTTACAGAACATCCGTCTAAATGCAGGTTGAGATGCTGGAGCTTCTGTATACTGTTTTTTGGGCCGATGAGCAAAATCTCCGTCTTATCAGAATTTAATAGCAGAAAGTTATGGGTCATCCAATCTCTTATTTCTTTAACACACTCAGTTATCCGAGTTAATTGAGCTGTATCGCCTGGTTTAGATGAGATATATAGCTGGGTATCATCAGCATAACAATGGAAGCTAATTCCATGCCTTGTAATAATATTTCCTAACAGAAGCATGTATATTGTGAAAAGCAGGGGTCCTAGAACTGACCCTTGCGGCACGCCATAGTTCACTAGCATTAGCCTGGATAGCTCTCCATTTAAATCTACGAAATGGTAACGATTGGACAGGTAGGATTTAAACCAGCTTAATGCCTGTCCCTGAATGCCGATGTAATTCTGTAGGCGATCGAGGAGGAGATCATGATCTATAGTGTCGAACGCAGCACTAAGATCTAGTAAAACTAATAGAGAGATGTAGCCTTGGTCTGAAGCTAAAAACAGGTCATTAGTGATTTTAACTAGGGCAGTTTCTGTGCTATGATGGGGCCTAAAACCTGACTGAAACTCTTCAAAGATATTGTTCTCTTGCAAGTGGGAACATAACTGGGCAGCGACAATCTTTTCTAAAATCTTAGACATAAATGGGAGATTTGATTTCTCCCATTAGGGGTCGCCACAGCGGATCATCCGTCTCTATACCCCCCTGTCCTCTACATCTGCCTCTTTCACACCAACTACCTACATGTCTTCCCTCACCACATCCATAAACCTCCGCCTTGGCCTTTCTTTTTTTCTTCCCTCCTGGTGGCTTCATCCTCAGCATTCTCCTACTGATATACCCCATGTCCCTCCTCTGCACATGTCCAAACCATCTCAATCTCGCCTCCCTCACCTTGTCTCCAAAACGTCCTACATGCGCTGTCCCTCTAATAAACTCGTTATTATTGTTAAAACAATAAAACCCTGGATAAGTATATTCTCACTTCTATGATGGAATTCTTCCATCTTTTCTTTTAACACATTCTGTCATAAGAAACAGTCATGTGAGTATTTGTGTATATTCTAAGATTTCATTGTCATAATTTGGTGTAATATGTAATATCGAGTGTTTATTTGTTTTGTTGTGTTCTTTTTTATTAGACGCCCACATCGCTGTAAACAGTTGAATGATTTCACATTGATATTGAACGCATTTAAAAAGAAAACAAACAAAAGGGAGAAGATTGCACTGCCACCAATAAATCCCACATTTATCAAATTCTCACTCTCCAGATTCGAAGAACTATTTAAAGTATGATAAAGCATTGTATTTGTAGTTGTTATATTGTATTTGTGGAGTTAAAACGGAGCTGCCTCCAGATAAACGCGGGGAAAACCAAAGAACTGGTGGTGGATTTCCGTAGGCACAAACACACTTCATCACTTCCATTGGTAAACATTCAGGGAAAGGACATTGTGAGAGTGGACTCTTACAAATACCTGGGTGTTCACCTAAACAACAAACTGGACTGGACAGACAACACTGAGGCAATCTACAAGAAAGGGCAGACTATTTCTGCTGAGGAGACTAAGGTCTTTTGGAGTGCAGGGAAAGCTACTGAAGACCTTTTTTGACTCTGTTGTGGCCTCAGCCATATTCTATGGAGTGGTCTGCTGGGGCAGCAGCATCTCTACTGCAGACAGGAAGAGACTAGACAAGCTGATCAGGAAGGCCAGCTCAGTCCTGGGGATTCCCCTGGACACTGTACAGGAGGTGGGAGAAAGGAGGATGGTAGCAAAACTATCCTCCTTACTGCAGAACGCCTCCCACCCCCTGTATGAAACTGTTTTCAGCTCCTTCAGTGACAGACTGTTACATCCTAAGTGTCTGAAGGAGCGATACAGAAGGTCTTTTCTCCCTGCTGCTATTAGACTGTACAATAAAAGCTGCTCCCAGTGAACCATTAACCAAAATACTCACTGCTATTACTGTTCAATGGTGTAATAGTTACTGTTTTTACTGTTTTACTATTTAATAATACTACTGTGTGCAATATTACCTGCAATACGTGCAATATTACCTGCAATATGTGCAATATCACCTGAAATACGTGCAATATTACCTGCAATACGTGCAATACCACCTGTGTGCAATACAACCTGCAATACGTACTTTCCCTCATCTGTATTTATATATTGTGTTGTGTATATACTTGTAATATTATAGTATGTCTTATTTGTCTATTCTTTTATATATTTGCATTTATTTTTTATTTTTTATTTTTCTTCATACTGCTGTAACAAAGAAATTTCCCCACGGTGGGACGAATAAAGGTTTATCTTATCTTATCTTATCTTATCTTATCTTAAAAAGTCGTTCATTGGTCACCCATTCCAGGCTTTCATGTCTTATAGACACTCTAAAAGTTAGCTAAAGAATTAGTTATTATTTTGAACTTTTTAGTTAGATTTGGTACTCAGTATATTAGGGTGGGGCATTAGAGGGCACAGATGGCTGGGATGGTGGATTGGTGATTTTTGGATCTACACTATATTCCAGATGTAAAGCGAATACCAACAGACTTTAACAATGAGATTTGCATTTCACTCACTCTATTGCTACCACCGTTTTAAACAAAAAGGGATCCTTGGATAATTAAGAGGACTTGGCAACCAAAAATGGGTTATGTAAGGAAATCATCCTAAATGGTTCTCCCAAACAACAACCAAAGAACCTTATGTCTTAAGGGTATAGCATTTTATGAGTTCCTCGTAATGAAGATTTTTAGATGGTGGCTACAGATTTCTTGAACAAAACCATCTGAGGAACACAATAAAAAAAAAACTCTTACATTTTTCAGCAAGACAAAGTAGCAATGAACATGAAGAAGAAGAAGAATTCGTCATTAAAGGCTTCATCGCCACAAAATCTAGCTCATTACGATGATTGATAATAAGATTCTAGTGCTGGGTATTTGAACCTCCCGACCTTCTGCGAAAAATAATGCGAAAAAAATAATGAGTGCTGGAAGTGTACAGGACAAAAACAGCAGATGGCTGATAGAAATGGTCTGTTGTATAAAATATAATAATTTCTCAGTGGATAGAAGGGTTATAGATGTAAACAGTTGCCTGTACATCAACCAGAGACCTGCAGAGGGACCCCCTCATCTGAATACTATACAACACCACATCAATTCCTGTTTTCTTGCATCTTGAAATTGCCTTATTGTCTGGACCTCCAGGAAATGAATTCCTCCACATTCCCATGACTCTCCTGACTAGTAGTTATGATTGAACAGCATCTGGATCTATGGATGTTAGGTTCCTGGAAAACAGATGAACAATACTTCATAAATGGACCATGAATGTCAAAATATACTACTGAATCCTCGGAAAACACGTCCAAATTTCTGACTGAAGAAGAGAGGCCACTTCATTCAGGCATGGAAGTCACAGACTCAGGACAACTCCTCTGGCATCAGCAAATAGAAGAGCTCTATACAGGATATCTTTGCTCACTACTCTGATAATGTATTTGCAGGCCTCAGCTCCAAGGAAACGTAAACCCTTGTTGATTTATCCTGCGATAACTCTATTTTCAGGAAGACTTTTGGCTCCGTTCAGGTATCATGTACCCTCTGAAATCCCTGAGCTCTCTATCAAGGTAAGAATGCCACAATGCCTCTCTGTAAAGCAGGGTTTTTCAGTCAATTCGTCACTTTGACAAGAGTGTTGAATACAATTATCTATGCAGCCAGACCTTAAATCCTTATCAGGTATTGTACATGTATAAGACTGTTGGACTTTGTTGTATTAAGTTCCTAATTGACTATAAGATCATATTATTCTTCAATTTGTTTTTGTCTTTAATGTCTTTTAAAGGATTTTTTTTTTTTTAATTTGGGATCTCTTTGTTATAAAATAATAAATAAAGTAAACAAATGGTAGTGTACATAATTCAAGCTGTTAACAAATTTTGAGCAATTTACTTTATTTTTATATCAACATGAACAAGGAACACACAACACAAGAGCCACACATAAATTATTTGTCATAAATGACTCAATCATTCCATATATTGCTTAAACATGGGGAAATTTGGAAGTTTGAACTCTACTAGTGCTATTAAACAAGGTAAAAAAGATTGCAGTAAACTATTGTGGGGTCCAAATATGTATTACAGATGCTGGTAAGCGAAACTATACTGTCCCTAATAAGACACACTACTGACACAACACAGTTGCACTGCAGAACATGTGTTAAACTGCTTCAACAAAATAGACTTCATGTTGTAACCATAATGTATTCCCTGTTTACACAATTGCTCTTTCTGGCATGTTTATAACCCCAATTACAAAAAAAAGTTGGGTCACTGTGTAAAATGTAAATAAAAACAATAAAATGCTATTATTGGCAAATCTCATACACCCATATTTTATTCACCATTGAACATATCAAATGTTTAAATGGTAGAAATGTACCAATGAAATGTCCTTTTATAAGGAAAAAAGAAGGTAAACACATCTCTAAAAAGTTGTGACAAAAGGCTGGACAAGTAAGTGTTACTAAAAAGAACCAGATGGAGGAACATTTTCTAACTGTGTTAATTGGCAACAGGTTTGAGTATAAAAAGAGTATGTTGGAGAGGAAGAGTTTCTCAGAAGAAAAGATGGGCAGAGCTTTACCAGTCTGTGAAGAACTGCATCTACAAATTGTGTAACAATTTTAGAAAAATGTTCAAACATAAAATTGCAAAGACTTAGAATATCTTATCATCTACAGTACATGATATCATTGAAATATTCAGAGAATCTGAAAATCAATATTGGATACCGTGATCATTGGGCCCTCAGGCAACAATGCATCAAAAACAGACATGATTATCCTGATAATTTAACAAAATTCTGTCATGGTTGTGTGATGAAATGACATACTTGTCGTGGTTAACCTTAAATTTTTTAATAACCGTAAATAGGTCCTGGTTCCCATTTTTCTGCAATTTACCTTTTTCAGAATGATAATTCTATTCCAAATTCTTTCCAAAAGTTTGCAGAAGATTGGCATATTATACGTATAAACCAGAGGTCCACAAACATCAGGTCGCAACCCAGTACCATGCAGTAGAATAGTTTCCAGAAACATTCTGGAGAAAATGTCTATAGATATATCAGTGTATTTTTATTATGAATTTTGTCCTTTAATAACCTTTAATAATTTACATATAGCGCAATTTGGAACACTCATTTCCACAGGTAAAGCATATTATGAAAATGAGCATTAAACAAACATAACATGGAAGTTTCTTTAGTGGAGGAAGAAAAAAAAGGCCAAGTAATAGTGATAAACAGCTAGTGTCAAGAAAAAGGCAAAATAGAAAGCAGCCCTTTAAAGAAGAGAAAAAAAGTGATGACTCGTAACCAAAATATAGTTCCGTCTCTATGGGCAGTTCACATACTCCAAACCCCATGTGTGTAATATGTGGAGATGCATTAGCTAATGAGCCAATAAAACGCTTAAAATTGCTTTGCTATTTTGAAACTAGGCAACCCCCTCCCGATACACACCCCACCAGCCGATAAGCAAGAATACTTTCAAAATGAAAACTGGTCTACGGTTGTGAAAAAGTTAGAGACCCTTGGTATAGACCATAGTAAATATTTGGACAGAAGCAAAACATCAGAATGATAAATAGCTCAGTATTACTGTCTAAAAAAGACTGTTTTTAATGGGGAACACTGTTCTGAGTAGGTGGGTAGCTGATATACTGTCATAACTTAGTGGTGTACACAGGAATTCATTTCGAGGTGAGATCAGGATCTGTGTTTTGCATTTGAATGGATGGCAGCCAGTAATAGACACTGTGCTGTTTTCATAATTTGTTATTCAAATATTTTATGCTACGACGTATGTATAGGGAGGTTGTAGCTAAATGGTTAAGGCATTCAACTTTGGATATCAAGTTCAAATCCCAGCCACACCAAGCTGCCCATTCTAAGCCACCAGAGCAAGGCCATTAACCCCATAGCTGCTCAGCTGTATGAATGAGATAAACCTAATCCACTGCCAAATGCCTTAAATGTAAATGTACTTTCAAACAAACGTTCCATATTAATAACGTAAAAACTAGATCCTCCTCATCCTTTAGCATTTGATTGGCTCTCAGGTCAGCTTGAGTAGCTAACTGAATAGTATTTCTCAGACAGAACAAAATCCCTGATTGTGATTGGTCGACCCTGTTAAACAATAATAAGCAACTAACAAACCAACTGACTTTAAAGTTGAACATTATTGGTGCCTAAATATGTAGAGAAAAATATCCTTCATAAACATAATAATCTTCCAATAACTGTGCAAAACAATGGCATACATGTGTGAGTTAACATCCAATGTATATGATTTAAAAAAGTGTCAGAACATCTACAACTTTACTACTTGAAATTGCTCCCTAGATACACTATATGGATAAATGTTTGTGGACACCTGACTATTAGATTATTATGTGCTTTTTTGAACATTCGATTCCACATTTAATCCTTATTTGCAAAGATGTTCCAAAGGTGTTTAATAGAAGATGAGGTCAGAGCTTGATAGTACTCTCTTATCAGGGTTAAATTATACTTGCCCTCAACAACTGTGGGATTTCTTTGTGACCTTTCTTTGTGTGTCCTTATACAGACTGATCGTATTTTATACTTGCAAAATTGGGTCGGTGTCTAAATACTTGTGGACCTGAATGTATGTACCTACTTGCAGTTCTAGCGAGAAGTATCATTGGAACTCTGTGTTCTCTCCTCATAGGCAGTAATGTGACCTTTTTTGAACATCAGACAATTACATTTCTGACCGAAGGTACGGTCAAGCCAGTTGAGGAACTGTTGCACTATGTTGATGAAAGTTCCCCGAACTGCTGATGATGAGAAATAAAAGACAAAAGGGTCCAAGCAGGCATTGAAGGTGCTGGGTAGTACTGTATAGACTCTCCACGGTGGACTGTACCATCTAACAAATCCCACCACATGGGACACATTGTACGGGACAAAGCAGATGATAAAAACCAGGAGGGTGACCACAGCAAGCCCAATGGCCCTGGAGCGTTTATGAGGGTTGATGTTAGGTAAGCGAGAGAGGATGATGATGAAGTTGATGTAGCAGAAGCAGCAGATGAGAAAAGGAATGCAGAACAAGACGATGAACAACTCAAAACGGACAGGCAAAAGGAGTTTCAGCTGTTCAGGGGTAAACTCTTTGTAGCAGGAGGTTCTGTTCAGGTCCTTGAACGTGATATTGCTGCCTCTATGGTACTCCACTATGTAGACGATACTGCAATGACCCATGGAAAGTGCCCAGAATATGATGCTAGCGATCACGGCATATCGGGGATTTTGCTTGAGTTTGTATTTGACGGGAAAGGCCACCCCTAGATAGCGCTCCACACTGATAGCCGTCAAAAGCAAAGTGCTGTTGTAGATGGTGCTGAAGTAGATGAATCCTGAGAGTGGACAAAGAAAGAAGCTCATGGTCCATTTCATATTGGCTGCCTCTTTTATGCGCAATGGGAGGAACAAAAGGAAGATAAGGTCAGAAATGGTGAGGCTGAGCAAGAGAACATCCAGAGGCGTAGCACGCTGTTTCACCTTTCGGAGAAAAGTGTAAAGAGCCAGCAGGTTGGCAGGAAGACCAGTGATGAGGGTGATGCTGTCAACAACCAGGACGGAATAGCTAAGCGCTGGTGTCCATGCGATGGCCATTTTTAAAGATAATCTGTAGAAGCAAAAACAAAAATAGACAAATCGGAAATGTAAATTCTTTTCAGTCCAGAACATGTATACTGTCAAATGAATATTTGCAGGGCCTGTTTGAAAACACCTAGTCTTTAATCATATTTAAGACCCATGTATGTTCCTTTTGTTCATATACAACAAACTAGCGAACAAAAGGCAAAACCAATGGACAGTGAATAAGTAGAAGGAAGTTCTGTGGACAAATGAGTCTAAATTTTGCATTCTTGAGAAGAACCTAGGAAACAAAATAAAAGATTTTATCAGACTGCTTCACAGTCACACATGGAGGTGGAAGCTCAATGGTTTGGGGTTGTTTTAGTGCAAGGAAGGTTGAAAACTTATTCTGCCTGAAAGAAATACTGAACCACTTTCTTCACCATGCAATTCCATCGGGACTGCGGCTAATTGGAATCGACTTTACCTTACAGTACAACAAGATAATGACCAGAAGCATACATCTGAGTTCTGTAAGTGTTATTTAGAAAACAAACAGTCGGCTGGAGTGTTATCTATAATGGAATTGCCTGCCAATTCACTGCACCTAAATCCTATTGAACTGCTCTGGGATTGAACTGGATCACAAATTCTGAAAGAAATCTCCAACTAGTGAAGAACAGCTTTGGCCAGTTTTACACAAGTCATGGCAAAATAATTCAGTTGAATGTTTGGAGAAACAAACTCAATGGATGCCAAGAGTGTTTAAAGCTGTTCTTCATGCCAAGGGATGTGTTTGTTTTTTAAAAAAAAAATTTTTTTAATGAAAATAAAGTGCAACATCTGTACATTTATATATTTGGTCAAAGTAAATCTTCATCCTGTTACAGCACTTAAGTTTGTTGAATAGAAACAAAGGTAACATGCATGTGTCTTTTAAAGACAAGGTGTTTCCAAAGTGTTTCATTCATTCATGAAAGAGTAGATTACAAAAAAATAAATAAATAAATAAATTCATCAATTGATGGGTTAAGGGTCTTGCTCAAGGTGCCAGCTTGGTGGTGCTGGAATTTGAACTCACAACCTTTAGAGCAGAAGCACAACATCTTAACCACTGAGCCACCATTTCCTTGTGGTTAAACATATTAAACATAAATATATTCAGGCTTAGTGTGCAAAACGATTTTTTTTTTTACACCGGGAATTTTCTACAATGTAATGTGTAATAATCATTAAAAAATAAAAACATAAACCTTTCGCTGGTGCCTGTTTATCTTTAAAAAGCTGCCCGAACCTTTTATATCAGCTGTTCACATACAATAAGTTTTACATATATCTAAAGATTTCATTTCCAAAAAAGAGAAACATTTTCAAGAAAAAACATAGTTCACGCAAATGATTTAATTAAATATTATATTATATATTTTTTTGTTTTTAATTAGTTTTTAAGTAGTTTTTTTTCCCTATTTTGTTACATTGAAAAAGCAAAGTCTAGCACATTTTTTCAGAGAAAAATAACAAATAGCAGTACCTTCAGCTGCGCTGTGAAGTTTTAGAAATGATGCGTTCACACCCCCTTCGGTCACTTTAACTCACGATCCTGATGATGTAATGTCACATGGACAACAACAGTGTTATCAAAGAACCTAGAATTCCCCCCAAAAATGAAAGAGACTTATGATGAATGACTAAATAAACATGAAAATGAAGCAAGTGATATATAGGAGGTATCTCCTCACTTAGCAGGAAACTGCTGTCAAGACAATCACATGTGTGCTGTTAACCAAAATGCCTATATATACATCTAGTTCTAGGAAGGGTACAGCTCAGTGGCTTTATATGGAGGTGTGAAAATATTTACATTTTATGATTGAATAAATTGCATGAATAGGAAAAAACTCAGCGGTGATATAGAGGTGCTGGTGCACAACACAAAGAACACAGTGCTTTTTTATTAGTTATTAAAAAAAGACTTCCTGTTTATAGAGAAGCTAGAAACTGAGTGATTGCATTAATATACATTACCTTTATATGATGTGTGTGGTTCTTTGGTCAGCCTGATGAGCGTCTGTGAGCGATAATTACACGGACGTTTATTTGAGAATACAGTTTATTCACCAATTCCATATATAACTTGCATAAAGCGAGCTTGGCTTGAGAACGAAATAACCATAAACGGCATTACATCGAAATAAATCAGTATAGTGTGTATGTATGTGTGCGTATGTGTCTAACAATTATTTTTTTTTAAATGATCTTTATTATTATATCACAAGTTAGTTGCAAAACTAAATAGAATTAACTGCAATAAGTTTTGACAGGCCAAAGCTGTTTCTTACCAATAACTACACATCCTGAACATAAGTGTTAGTTCCTGTTAACACTAGCAACTATAAACAAACTTTCCGGCACCAGTCTCTCTTTTTTTTTTTTTTTGCATCCACATTCCTGTGGCTGGTGATGTTACTGAGAAATGCATGAATGGGTTAATCAAAAGAAAGAAAACAAAAGAAATCAAAATTGAGCGGTGCTGTGGTGTAATGGGTGATAATTAGCATGAAATCCAAGCAGATGTTATATCAAATTGTACTTAAAAAAAAAAAATATATATATATATATATATATATATATTTTTAAATTCCATTCATTTTTTTTTTATATATATATATATATTAGGCGTACTGAATTTAAATCAATTCTTTAGTCTTTAGAATTATTTGATTTTAAGGATTACAGGCAACCGGAAATTCACGGATTCTCATTTGGAACCAAACTAACAGCAAGATGCGGATTATCGTAAATTTCGCGGGAATCCGCAGCGGGACCGAATATTCAGGAACGTTAGAGATAACAGTTTAAACTCTGTTTTCACTGACAAATTTCATACGATTTTTAAAAACACATTATTGTATTAAAGTGACATAATGTCTAGATCAGCCTTTTCTAAAAAATAGCTGTTTCCTACTTTGCTAAATCATTGTTGATAATTATTATAAGAAAACATTAACATGATCAGTGTCTTCATATAGATGAATATCATTAATTATTAATAATAACATTTAATAAATTGAGCAAATTTGTTATTTCAGATCAAACTGACAACTGTGTGTATCAAACTGGTAGCCCTTCACATTAATCGGTACCCAAGAAGTAGCTCTCAGTTTCAAAAAGGTTGGTGACCCCTGATCTAGATGAATTCACTGCAGGGGAGTTCCCAGGGAACCACTGTATTAGTCATTTTTAGTTTCTATTATGAATATAAATCCATGGTCTCCAAAAGATACAAAGTCTGAGGTAGGGTTGAGGTCAGAGCCCTTTAGCAGGCCACTCAAGACCTTCTACACCAACCCACATGAAGCATATCTTCATAGAGCTGGCTTTATGCACATCGTTCGTTCTTATTTGTTCCAACTTCCAACATTGTGGTAACAGTTTAAGAAAGACCAGCATATGGTTTTGATGTTTAGAAATTTTTTGTATATAATGTATTATATTATTAGGATAACACTCAGAAACACAGGTTATTACCATAACATCATTAAAACAATAATGCAAGAGTGAATATATATATATATAGATAGTGATAGTGTGGTCACAGCAATGGCACGCTCTTCAATGTCACTGCAATGTCATTCACTGAGAAGCAGGGTTATTATAATAACCTTAAATTTTTTTTAAAGGCCATTTTCATCTAGGAAGCAATGCTAGGGTAAAAAAAATGAAATATACAATAGAAACAAGATTAATTATTTACTCTAAAAAAAATTTTTTCTTAGAGTCGAAACCTTTAAAACTCTTTGTCACAATCTATACCTGTTCCTTTACCCACAAGTGTGCATGAGCAAGCGACGACTGAAGACCTACCTCTTCCAGAAAAATACTTCAATTAGCACTTTCCAAGTTTGTAGAATTCAAGGGTTATATTTATATTAAGTTTGTAATCTAGCGTACCAGTGTAGATTTATTCATTACTAGAGACTCAAAGCACTTTTGTACGTCGCTCTGGATAAGCGCGTCTGCTAAATGCTGCAAATGTAAATATAAATGCATGAGAACTCTTGTCTTGCATGCATGTGGTGGTCTAGTGGTTGGCAGTGGGGGTGGCAGGGGGGGGTGGGGGTATGTTTGTGTTAATTGTGGCTGATTTGGATTTTTTTCCTCACTTGAACTACGAGACCCAAACCTGTTTCAGCATGACATATGCTTTACATGATTTGGTGTGGGAAATCTTGAGTGGCCTGCTGTAGAGCTGTGACTTCAACCTTACCGAACACCTTTGTAATGAATGTGAACACTGACTGCACCCCAGGCCTCCTCACCTCACCTACATCAGTACCTGATTTTACTAACACCATTGTGGCTGAATAAGCAATAGAACGCTCTAAAATTTAGTAGAACATTTTCCCAGAATAGTGGACGTTTTTAAAACGAATGGAGAGTAAATGTGGAATATACAGAGGAAACTACATCATTTCCAAACTCCTGTTATAGAAAATGAAACAATACACAGATACAATTGTGGGTTACTTTATACAGCTGAAACAGTCATGTGGCCCAATACTTTTGTCCATATATTGTATTTTAAATGTATTTTAAGTGTATACATACACTTAAAATACTTAAAATATGTATATGTGTTTATATATATATATATATATATATATATATATATATATATATATACATACACATAGAGAGAGAGAGAGAGAGAGAGAGAGAGAGAGAGAGAGAGAGAGAGAGAGAGAGAGAGTCAGGACTAATAATCAAAAAAAATATTTGCACTTATTACCCCCTGATATTATTATTTTATATTATTAAAATAGTAAATCAAATGTGTATATATATTATACATATATACATTTATATGTATATACTCTTATTTACATATATATAAGATAATTTTTACCTTCAGCTGATCTGTGATGGTCTCGTCTCTCATGTGATCACAGCACTGAACTGCTCTTCAATAACACTGCAATGTCATTTGCAGACCACTAGGGTTATTTTCTTTTCTTTTCTTTTTTAAGATCATGTGTTAAGCAACATTAGAGTCGATAAATGTAGAATTGGAGCAGCAAATCTTCAGCAGGATCTAAAGAATACCTTCTCTTACAGTTGTTACACCAAAAACACACTTTATTACACTTTAATCGATCTGCATATGTTCAACTGCAGGGTTTGCACACAACCTGATTTAAGTATACAAAATACCTAGAAGTCTTTAATTAAAACTGGAACGTTCACTGAAGACTGGAAACACAAGTAAATGAAAGCAGGTTATTTATTGTATTACATAGCAAAATTTTTTCAGGAAATCTACTTCCACATTTGCTCAGAGACAACTTCAGTGCGTGAGTGTTATGTCTGATAAGTTGTGGCCCAGATTGTGGAACTAAAGTAAAACTAGAGGGCAAATCGAACAGTTTCATTTTGAAGTTCTAGGTTTGTGAGAATTCTCCTTTTTTTTTGCTGTCTATATACTGTACTGGACCTTTGTGGAACCAGGAATCTTAGCAATAGACAAATCATTGTAAGTAGTTATACAGAACCAGACCATATATCTGACCTTTGGTCAGGTGTTAAATACAGTCACAGTGAATTATTTCCTCTTTCATCTGCTTTTTCTTTACAATGGTTTTGAGAAATTAATGTAGACAGATGAAGCACACACCATCCAATCAAAGTACAAAATGACACAGGGGATTCAACTGTTTTTTTGTGTGTTTTTTTGTTTGCTCTTATAATTGAATAAAAAAAAAGAGTTTCCTTTTTCACATTCAAAGAAACACATTTGATTGCTAGAAAAGTTACTTCTAATAGATAGTTGTCACAGATTCCCACTTTGTACTGTGGTTTCGATAATAAAGGCCACCTTTTCCAATCACATCATGTTACATATATGTATATATATATATATATATATATATATATATATATATATATCTACAAATAAAACTTAATTTTTATAAAATCTCTTTTTTTTATTATTAATAGTAGTTATAGAAGAAGTAATAATAAAAATCTCAGTCAAGTTGTTAGTTGAGCTACAATTTTATGCATTAGGATTTATTTATTTATATAAATATAAATGTAAATAATTGTGTAAAGCTGATTTGGGACAATGTCCATTGTTAAAAAAGCTATACATAAAAAAAAAAAAATTGAATTGAATTGAAGATACAGAATTCTTACTGTCAACCGAGACCTGATTCTTCCTGTATCCGACGTGGTCATCATTTCATAGCGAATGAGCAATAAGTCCAATAAAAGTCTAGTAATAATAAATTAAATCAATGATTCAAAATGAAAAAGACATGAGTCATGAAATCAAGCAAAATGTAGATCCGCAAGTTCTAAATATAAAGTCATTTTAGGACACAAACTAGAGATCTAGCAATTTTTTTTTTAGGTTCTCATTTCACTTTTGCTCAGTCTTACCCAGATATTCTCTATAAATTCATTTCTAGGGCAGGGGTAGCGCAGCATGGTTTAGTGCACGTTTTGGGAATTGAATTCCCAGCACTACCAGAGAGCCACTAAGCAGCACTTTAACCCTTAACCATTCAGTGCATTATAATACTCAGATATTGATTTTGAGGTTTGTGTGTGTGTTGCGTCTATTTTGTAGAGCAAGGAATAACATGCTTGTGTCTCAGACTCAGAACAATATACAGGGAGGAATTGATAAAAACCTGTATGTAGTAAATCAGGTAATCACATAAGACATATTTTTCGTAAGTATGCATAAGAAAAGTAAAGAAATAAACAAATTGGGAAAACAGTCTAAATATATATGAATGTAAAAAGTCAAAAGTGTGTGAGTGTGTGTGTAGAGTAGTCCAGGGAGAGAGTTCCCACACCCGCAAGAGCCATGTTAAAAGAAGCCTGTAAACAAAAATCTAGATTTAATACCAAATTTTATCGCAGCATTATTTCTTTGAAACCGCATAAATTGCGTGAACAGCTTTAAAGGAGACGTCAGTGCTTTGTTGAACAGCACATGGTTATATAAAGATGGTAAACTTGGGGGGGAGAGAGAAACTCCACTGCTCAGCGTCTTATGCAGTTTCACAGACTGTAAAAGACAAAATTATATCGAAAGCCTGTCATTAAAAGTGACAAACTCAGGTTTCTCAGAATCGATTGCGGCTACTCGCGTACAGTATGTGTTGAAAGTAACCTTGCTTGTTCATATCACTTCCAAAAAGAGGAAAAAAACAAAAGTTTTGATTCCTTTTTTTACGCTTCGGTGTAGTTGTATCACAGAGTAGAACTAAATAAATAACAGTAAGCTGTAGATTTGAACATTTGAACTAATAGCAGATGTACTATAGTGCAAAATGATTTATCATTGCATATAAGTCTGCATAGTTTTACTCAGGGTTCTCTAGGTTTTTCTGACCATCCAAAAAGACTTTCCACTACAGTATGTCAGAATGTGTGACCCCTGAGAATAAACATGAATATATTACTTAGGTTAAAAAGGTTTTATTTGTTGTTTTTGTTTTTTGTTTTTTTACCCTGATGTGGTAAGCACTTTAATGCTCGTCATTGACACTTCAAGACCGAGACCATGTTCATGCTGAAGAGCATAAAGTAAACAGCTTTTTACACTGATCTTTGTCTTGCAGATGTGCCTTTTCACGTATGCATAGTCTGAGCCAGGATGCACAACAAAGATTTGTACAGCAAACTTAAAACGTTATAGTAACTTGCACAATTGTTGCCACCTTGCATGCAAACACACAAAAAAACACTACATCATTCAGAATTCTTCTCCCAAGAAAAAATCTTTTTGTCTAAAAAAAACGAATAAATCGCAAAAATGAATATAAAGCAAAAATAAATAAATAAACGCTTGCACAAATGTTTTAATAAAATTAAGTTTGTTTGTTTTTCCATTATTATTATTTGTAAAAGACATATGAGACATTCAAGAGACAACCGAACAGGACGTCTTTTTCAATTTAGACGAACCATCGTCTCCATTCGTAACCTACAAAATTGCACCATTACTAATAATAACTTTTTTTCCATTTAGTATTTAAAGGTACGTGCATCAGCAATAAAAAAAAATTTTGCCATTTACGAATGGCAATAAGATGTATATATCCCATCCCCCACCTTCCTTCCTGTATCCTTTCTTCCTTGCCACCTTGCATGCAAACAAACAAAAAACACATCGTTAAGAATTTTTCTAAAAAGAAAAAATATTTTTGTTGCACTCATTACTACCAACAAGGAATAAATATAAAGCAAAAAATAAAAAAAAAATGCTTGCACAAACGTTTTAATAAAATTAAGTTTGTTTGTTTTTCCATTATTATTTGTAAAAGACACATTAGACATTCAAGAGACAACCGAACAGGACGTCTTTTTAAATTTAGACCAACCTTCGTCTCCATTCGTAACCTACAAAATTGCACCGTTACTAATAATAACTTTTTTCCATTTAGTATTTAAAGGTACGTGCATCAGCAATACAATTTTTTTTTGCCATTTACGAATGGCATTAAGATGTATATGTCCCATCCCCCACCTTCCTTCATGTATCCTTTCTTCCTTCCTTTACACTTCTCACTTTTGAACGAAACTATTTTTTCGAACTGTTGTATAGCTGCAGGCGATACATTAACAGATTTAGTCAACTGACTCCTGTATAACTGGGCTCTTTTATAAAACAGCTCTTAAAAGTGTGACTTTTTTACACGTGTGCTTTATTTCAAGACATTTTTTTCCCTTGTTGACAGAACATTTATCCCCTGTGAGCATCCTGAGAGGAACAATATAGAATATGGAGCATTTTTATTATTTCTTTGATGAATTGTTTAATACATTTTTATATACCAGCATACAGACACGTTCTATACGTGCAGTGATACCGCAATTGCTAACGGTATAATTGTAGTGAGGCAGAAAGCAAAAAAAAACCTGAAGCGATGTTTATAACCGATTTATAATCATTGTGTATAAACTTACTATACACAGTATATTTGTTACAAATTGAATCCGCTCTGTATTCCAGAATTACTTGTATACGCAAGATATACAGTATATTGAGTATATACAAAGCATATAAACATCTAGTGTGCTGCAGTTCTGCATGAGGAAATGGCTATGAGGGCTAACCACACTTTACAGCCATGAGAAGAGAAACACATCTCAAAACGCTCATCTTTTGCACCTTGGGTTGGGTGGGCTTCTACAATTAAACTTCTTACTACCAGATTCTTTGAGCCCAGAATTTAAATGAACATGGTCAAGGGTGTGGGTAGAAAGCTAAGGATTGGAGAAAGGATTAGAAAAGACATCAGGTGAGGTTTCTTCCAATCTTTCTGAAAGCATTGTTTCCCTCTGTTGATTGGACAGTTGTGTAAACATGTATGTGGTTTCCTCATAAAATGGCTACTGTGGGTATAATTAGAATACTGAATCATTTTAACTTAACAAAATCTTTACACGATACTGAGCAGCAGAGGTGTGAGATAATGAAGTAAAAAAAAACTTTTTTGCTGTACTTAAGTAGTTTTCTGGTAGCAGTACTTCACTATTTATTTTTCTGACAACTTTTTACTTTCACAAATATCTGTACTTTCTACTTCTTACATTTTTCAAACAGGCTTAGTTATAATGTATGTGATGAAATGTCAATATTTCTTCTTATTGCGTGCAGTTTTCAGCCCATCAACCTAAATCCTCCCATTGTGTGGCTTTTTCAATCTACCACTGGTGTATCATTTCCTGGCTCTCACACACCACAGATGTAGTCTAGATTATGAAGCTAATAACGAGAAGGCAGAAGGCAACATGAAGTATGAGGTTAACGTGGATGAGACAGCGGGAGTCAGTGATGTAAACATGACTGGGAACAGAGAAAATCCTGATCACATGATCATCATCTTTTCTTTGCTTTTGTTGTTGTTCAGCCTGGATACATTAATTAGATAACAAAATTAGAAATTAGTTTTTGTATTAATATATTAATATGATGTAAGTTTCAGTTCCCAATATGACACTAAAACAGGTAGTAATAATGGCTGCTTTTTTACTTAAGTTCATGTCAGAGTCCAAACTTTACTTTTATTTGAGCAACAAAGTGTAATCAGTACTTCAACGTTTACCAGTGTCTTTTTAAAATATGAGTATCTGTTCTAAGTAAAGGAAGTGTGTACTTTTGAAACATTGAAAGCTTAATGCATTAAACATAATTATGAACATTGTGACAGATACTGTAAGAAATGAATATTAATGGTGACACATGTTAACCTGAGATTTTATTACCAATTGACACAGAAATGCAAAACACTCATCCTTTTGTTTTCTGGCTCACAAAACCTGTAATTTACAGACCAAAATTCACACCAACACAACAAGCTGGAGGCGAAGAAAAACAGAAAATAAGCGCCAATACTCTTCCACGTCCTTTCTCCTTCAGCGAATTTCCCTGTCCAGCCTGGCAAATTTTGCTCCAATAAATGAATGTTGCTACCCGTTTCTTCATGAAAAATATGTTCTACATGATAAAAAAACAAATGCTTAATCAAACACTCTTCCACGACATGACAAATAAAAACGCGATTTGAATCATATTACAGTTTTTCTCAGTTGCAAACCAGTAAGTGCATTTCGCAAAAACGATTAGAACAAACAGCACCATACAATGTTTTACTTGCAAAAGCCTGTACTTTTCTCAAAATCCATCTCTCAAAAGTAAGTATTCGTGTCAATAGACATATTGCTATCAGAATTACCTTTTTTTTTCAGTATTTCTTGATGTAAACTTCAGTTTGGATTACAATGATTGAAAAAGGAACATTCTTCTTTACGGCATCTATGAAATCCAACACTACAAATGTACACATTACTGTATGTGGGATATTGATTGCAAAAGACCAGACAGGATTCACACTTTTACTGTACTGTACTAGTGTTTATTCATTTCCTGGTTCACCCATTTTCAGAAATCTGTGTTATTTTGTCTGTATATGCTCAGTAATTCAAGGCTCATGAGATTCAACTTATCTATTTTAGAGAACTAGTTGATCATTAGTTGATATTGATGCCTTACAATTAGTGACATTCAAGATTCATCTGCACAATTGATCAATTTTTGATTAATAGAAATTTAAGCTTGACAGATTACTGGTTTAACCATTTTGCACTGAACTGATGCTGAGATGTTTTGGGGGTTGAGAATATTATGAGAACCAGAATAATATATTTGGCTCAACATGAACCTAAAACAACTGATAATGTAGGAAACAGGAGACACTTGTACACATTCACTTAACTGACTGTACCAAAGCATTCACATTTAGTTTGAAGCTATGAGAAATGACACAAGTGACTCCATGATGTAGCGGTTAAACAAGTAGTTTTGACAATTTCATTTCTGATCTGAGCAACTGTCAGTAATACAGTAAGATGGGCCTCACACTAGTTCCCCTAAAACACATTTCTATGTTGTCTGTTGAGTGTCTACGGGATCTTTGAGATGCGTATGTAAGAGTATGTAAGGTATACAGAATGTCTTTGTCTGGGCTCACACATCTATGGTTACCATGTCTAATTAGTTCAGGTTTTGTTCAGTGTGTATATACTGTACATACTAATGTATTTGTCAGTTATCTGCATTAAACTGAAGAACATATGTGCCATTCTGTGTGCTTTGTGATTCCTCCCTGATCAGAAAAGACACCATGGGGAATGTAGATTGCATGCAAAAACTCTCCAAAAATAAATTTTTAGGTTGGTTCATGATACAAATCTAACAGAAAACAGAAAAACTAACAGAAAAACAGAAATAATGTGACAATGCAAGAGAAAGATTCGTATACCAGCTTAATCCAACTAGTATTTAGATCAGAAGCCAGAGTCAACTCCATAACATGGAAATAATTTAATACAGACTTACGCAACATGACGAATAAACAAACTCTACATAAGTAAAAACAATACGATTCATAAAGTATCAGGTCACTCTCCTCAGCCCGGACAGTCACGACAAATTATTATTTTGTAGTGCTTAGTTACAAAATCCAATTTGCCCGGGCCCTTCAAGATAACCTCCTCCACTCCAAGTCGTTAGCATTTTTTTCCAAGTCATTAGCAATAAACAAATGTGCATAATAAATAAGAGCGCGTCCGTTCGGTGGCTCTCCTTCATAGTTAGCCGAGCGCTTCGTCCACGGAGGCGCTGCTAATTGAGCAGCGTCAGAGGAAGCATCTGTGTACCCATTTGCTGAATAAACGGCACTAAACTGGAAGATCATTGCTTAGAGCTTAGTAGTTTCCTGAGGCTTGTCCTGGTTTTTCGCTTGGATACAGATCAAGTCCTGTGCACCTCACTCTGAATTTTGTCCACTAATGAGTAGTTGACAGCAGTACAGTTTGGCTCGTAGACTGATCGTAAATTAAGTTGTTGTTTTTTTTTTTTTTTTTTTTTTAGTATGCATGGTGTTTTATCAGAATGCAGGCTGGACTGTCTCAGGGTCTGTGTCTACTTCTGTGGACCTGTTTAAGAAGAGAAAAGAAAGATTATGTATATTCAGGTCAACTCATAAGGAACCAACTGCTCCTATAAAGTGGCAAAAATGAAATGTTCTGTTAATAATACTTGGAGAACACAATGGAAATTTTAGAACGCTAATTCGCATATGGAAGGTCTTAATGCAAGTAATAAAGCACTCGTCTATGTGCTGTCCTAGTAAAAGAATCATAGTCAATGCTGTGTCTTTAATTCAGGGTCACTCTACTATATCTTTACAACAGCAAACGTGTTTTATTCCTCTTATACCAGCGAAAAATTCCAATGAAAACAGGTTTTTATTCATTAAAGAATATAGCTGTGTAGTATCTGTGAAACTAATTAGTTCCTGTTATCACTTATGTTATAACAGCTTTAAGCAGTTACTCCCTAACCAGCTTCTCTATTTCTGTCTTGAAATGAGACAACAAAAATTTCAGCTTGTCAGATTGGCGAGAAACCGTAAAAGCGTAAAAGTTTTAAGTCCTGAAAAATTTCCCTGGGCTAAAAACACGCATCGAAAAGAGACATCACCCACCAGAATATCTATACAGAATACACGCCGTTAAGGCACAACATTAGGACCACTTGCCTAATATTGTGTTGGTCCCCTTTTGCTGCCAAAGCAGTTCTGCCCCATCGAGCATTAACAGCATTAACTTCTTCAGCGATTTGAGCTACAGGAGATCGTCAGGTGGATCGGACCACACATGCATCAATGAGCCTCAGCCGCCCGTGACCCTGATGCTGGTTCACCACTGTTCCTTCCTTGGACCACGTTTGATAGCTACTGACCACTGCAGACCAGGAACATCCCACAAGAGCTGCAGTTTTGAAGATGCTCTGACCCAGTCGTCTAGACGTCACAATTTCAGCCCTCGTCAAACTCAAAGCTCAAATCTTTACGCTTGCCCGTTTTTCCTGCTTCTAACATTAACTTTGAGGACAAAACGTTCACTGCTGTCTAATAAATATATCCACCCACTAACAGGTGCCATGATGAAGAGACAATCAGTGTTCTTCACTCACATAATGATATAATGTCATAATGTTATGCCTGGTTGGTGTCTATCAACAGTTATAGACTGTTAGTTCTGGTCCTCTCATTTGATTGGTTGAGCAATGTTTCCACAAGTGCTTATGTTTCCTGTCTGTGTTCACCACATACAGTGAGATCCTACTTCCTAGATCGAAACAGATACACCATCAACAAGCAGATCAAACAATATTTTTCAACTTTTAAAATAACTTTTAAGCTGTCCAATATTTAATATCTTAATTAAGTTAATATTTTGTTTACAGAAATAATATTGTTTAGACATACACTATACGGACAAAATTATTGGAACACCTGACTTTTTCTAGCCATACAGGTAGTTCTTTAACAAAAGGTCCCCTGGTGGTCTAGTGGTTAGGATGCGATGCTCTCACCGCTGCGGCCCGGGTTCGATCCCCGGTCAGGGAACCAACCCCAGCCACTCTTAGTGCCGGTCCCAAGCCCGGATAAATGGGGAGGGTTGCGTTAGGAAGGGCATCCAGCGTAAAAACATGTGCCAAATCAAACATGCGGAGGATCCGCTGTGGTGACCCCTGATGGGAGAAGCTGAAAGAAAGCTTTTACAGGTGGTTCTTCAACAAAACTATTACCAAAATGTTGGAGGCACCCAATTGTATAGGACGTCTTTGGATGCAGTAGCATTACATTTTCACTTCACTTGAGCTAAGAGACCTGTTCAAGTATAATCATGTGCATAAAGCCATCTCCATGAAGATATGGTTTACATGGTTTGGAGTGAAAGATGTGAATGTTAAGGGTGAATGAACTCAAATCTCCACAAGCACACTTCAAAATCTAGTGAAACCATCCTAAAAGAGTAGAGGTTATTATAATAGCAAATAAGGACTAAATGTGGCATCGGATGTTCAAAAAGCACTTTCACAATTTATGATCAGGTGTCCACAAATGTTTGTCCATATAGTGTAGTTTTCATTTTTGAATTCATTTCCTGTTGGGCTAAGATAAACATTTCTGCTAATGTCTTACAGTTGTTATGATTATGCCTGTAATATCCCTTCCTGTCCACCAGAGGGCACAGTCACCGTGACTTTGTCACCGTGACATTACTTCTGATCCACTGAAGCAATTCTAACAATCATTACATGTGTTTATGGCCTAGTTGGATGAAATCCATGAGAGTTATTATCTGAATCAGAAAACGGGATGTTCAAGGTCCTAAGTCTAAACTCTCACATTTCGGGGCCAGACCACCTACAGTATGTTTTGGGAGATGTTTGGAAATTAGATCACCTGAAAAAAACTCCATACCAAAAGCAACCCAAATTTAGTCTTGAACCAAAAACTTTTGATCTGTAAAGTAGCAATGCGATAAAATCTACGTTGTCAACTGGCTAAATAGAATAAAATGAACCTAGATTGAGTGAAGCACTTATTTCCTGAGTCTTTCTGCAAGCTTAGGCTACACTGACACTAATTCAGTTACATTTGAAAACATGCTCCACGTCTTAAAACGCTCCACGTCCACACTTTGGTTTGAGTCGTTTCCCAAAAGTTGGTCGAAACATGAAACATCTGAAAATGCTGTGTCCCCATACTACTCTCGAACAAAAGGTAAGACACTTCAGGCTGCGTCATTCCTGCCTGCCGTTTATTTACTTTCCGCCTCTTTGGAATGTTGTGGCAATGAATAAAAATGCGTCATCCATTTTCAAAGCCTCCGTTTACATAGTCCACACTGCGATTTCAAATTTCTCCACTTCGAAAAGCATTTTCAAAAAGCTACGATTTTTTTGACCGACATCGCCGCCTAACTGTGAATAGAAAAGCGTTTGCACTGAAAAACTGAGAAAAAAAAATGTGTTTTCAAACAAAAGTGTATAAGTGTGGGCATGGAATTAGTCTCACTTTTCTTACCTGTGTGTTGCCTTGCCATTGTGCATTGGGATGCATGTGAGGGTTTGCTGGGTGAAGATTGTGATGGGTAGCTCTTGCATGCATGGGCATGTTATGCGGTCTATGTCCATGGTGCATGCCTACAGGCCGTCTCTTCACCTGAACTGGCATAACAGCATGTGGTTTTGGTAAACGCGCTGGAGGTAGAGTTTTAAACTCTTCTGGACGTAAAACTGGAGGGGGAGCCGGAGCAGCTTGACCAGCCCTGTTGATCGGCAAAGCAGGAAGAGTTTGAGCAGGTGTTGACTGAGTTCCAGGATGCACCAAGGCAGCTTGAGTCTGTTGATTCTGGATGTTGTGCTGCTGCAAAGCAGCCTGAGTCAGCATTCGGAAGTTTGAATGGACAGCAGTTTGCCTTTGATCTGGTCCTGCCTGATTGTTCAAGTTTGTTGGTTGAACAGCCTGCATTTGAACAGCTTGATTTTGAGGAACAGAGACGTGTGCACTCTCTGGGACATGTCTCTGGGACGTGATGGTCTGCGGAGGTATCCGACTTTGACGATCAGCCCGTGGCTCAGCAATCACGTTAGGCTGCACAATTTGAGTTGATGCGCTGCGGTCTGCACGAGCATGAGCACGTGTCTGGGCAGCACTGTGCGCAAGCTGTCTCAGAAAGTTTCTTCTTGAAGATCTGGAAATGTTCCGCACCCGTTCATCCACAGGAGACCTCGCCGGTCTTAGAGCTGGAGCTGAATGCTGACTGACTGATTGTGATGAACTACTTTCCCCTGTTGAATTTTCGGATTCGGAACTGTCCATTTGAGGATTTGGATACGCGGGTGTACCATGCATACGGTCCCATGGCATCTGACGTGGGTGTGTATTAGCATCTGAGCTATCGAGTGAGCGTCCCGACTGTCTACGAGACGGCTCAGAGTTAGGATAGGTCTCTTCAGTATTGCCCCTCGAGCGTGTCTGGTTGGTGACCTGCTGGTCCCTGCGTTGTCCATTTCTTGTAGTGCTACTGTGGGAAGGCTGTGCTAAATTACCAACAATATCCATCCTAGTCTGAGGACTCGAACGTGACCCTCGGACATGATGGAGATTTGAGTGACTAGCGTTCGCTCGCTCCGGCTGGATGGTATTGGTTTGTTGATCGTTAGAATGTGCATTGTTCTGGTTCGGTTGTCCGGAAGGGACAAGGGGCTGAGGTGCATTAAGACTGACTTGCACAGTTTGAGGCTGTGTGTTGGTGTTCTGGTGCTGTGGTAGTGTACTAAGATTTATGAGGACTGTATGAGGTCCGAGCGCCGTGTTGCCTGTTTGTATGAGAATATTCGGGTTCTGCTGGCCCTCCTGTTGTGACAAGTGAGCGTTGCGTCGATTTGAATCACTATTCCGCTGGCTGTTGTGTAGGCGGGCACTGGAGTGGAGGTTGGCATTATGTGAGAATGTATCCGCATTAAGATGACCGTTGGATAGAATGGCACTGGTGTTGGTTGCTCTGTTTTGTGTCTGCATATCGGTGTTATAGTTGTTGTGATGGCCATTGGTTGGTTGATTCTTTGATCGGACAAGTCTGTTATCGTTGTGCAGCGGTGGGTCAGGCTGGTCACCCTGGCTCACAAACCCACGATTGTCAAGACCATTCTGTGGAGCTGAAAGAACCTGATAAAGGAAACAAAACCACTAAATGATGGGTTCCCATACTTTCATATACACCAGATTTAAGGATATTCAATGACTTTTTGAAGCAGCACTTATTTTATATCAAGCACCTATCAAATGTACACCCCAGAATATACAGCGTCATGAAAGACCACTTACTTTTTAAGAGTACTTTTCACTTACACTTAACATTTACCTAAAAATTTCAGAGTAATAATGATGTTTTCAATGTGTAGGTTTCATAAATGTATAAATGTTTTGAGCAGTCATGTTCAAACTGAATCAAATACATCGAAGTGAATGAGTTCATACAGGTAATATTCTAAACGCTGCTCGGGAAAGCTCTTAAAAATACTAAAAATAATAAATATATATAATGAATGCTGATACACACGTTTTCCTCCTGTAGAAAACAGGTATAAAGAAAAGGCTTAGCGTGACTAATGCATTAAAGGCAGTGATATTATAAGCACAAATTCAGTATCATTTTAAACAGGCACGCAGAATGTGAACTCAAAGCGTTCGTTAAGTAAATTTTTTGGCTTTTCTGTTGATTGTATATAATATGCTTTATTAATACGGTGTTCTTATTAATACGAATGTTCCTTTCGTAGACAACAAGTGTCACAGGTCCAACCCCTGCCAAGTAGGAAATCAAGTGAAGGGAAGTACAGCAAGGGAAAACACTCGAACACTGCTTGCAATGTAATGTTTAAAAATCCCAAACCAAAAAATACTACTAGTAAAAAGGGGGGCCATGATAAATTTCTCTATTTCGCTATAAGCTTAGCTATCTGGCTAACATTTCATTGTATCCAGACAGACTCTTAACAGATATTTACTGACATGATTAAAGCACTATTCTACTAAACAAAATGTTTTTCAGATTTCTTTCAAGGACCTCATTTTTTTTTCTTTCCAGACCTTGAATCCATGTGCCTGAAATTCAAATACTTTTAAGAAGGGTCGGAACCCTGGTTCTTACTGGTGGCCTTTCATTCAGGTTGTGCTTCTGCTGTCCAATGACTGTACTCAGTCTCTGATCAGCTGCAACAGATGAAGTAAATCAGTATCAGCGAGGTAAAAAAAAAAATTAAATAATAACATTATCAGTCATACATCATGACAGATCGGTTTTACCTTTCCGCTGGCGTATTATCAGTATGATGGCAACGATGATTAACACGAGAGCTACAAAGCAGGCCACGACAATTCCAGCAACCGCACCTACACTCAGACATGTACCTGTAAGAAAAATGTTTTTTTTTATTATCTACAAATAGAAAGCGGTTAGTCACAGTCAGTGAAGCAAGATAAGATACGAAACATGTACAGGCAAACCTGCCTTGCTGTATAGAATGAATTTTGTGGACTTACAGTAACATTTACATTATTTTCATGATGGGTCACAGATGTTTTAGCATTAGCTGAAGAAGATGCTTGTAAATACACATTAACTAGTATCTCAATTGCAAAGATTCTACTGTAGCTTGACATGTTCGTGCAACCTGCCTGCCAGGATAAATAATTTGCTTATTAGTCGTCATAACAAATGCTAGCAAAATATTTCTGGAATGGGACACTGAGACAAATATAGACATGAGAGTGATAAGTATGGTGATTTTTCTCCACCCACTTACTGTTTTTCTCCAGTCAAGCATTTGAGAGAAAAAAAACAAAAAAAACACCTACCGCCACCAGCACCACCACCACCCCCACCAAGCATCGCCGTTCCAGCGCCAGAAACTCACTCACGACACTGAGGCTAATCTGCTGCTGTGACGTTTGGATTGTGACGCTGTTACTAGCCGAGCATGTATACTGGCCACTCTGATTGGTGGAAAAAATCTGCAAGTTCAGCGTGCCACTGTTCGCCTGGCTGGATGTCAGAGGTACACCATTCAGTTGCCATGACAAAAGAGCAGGGGGGAGGGAGACAGACGTGCAGGTAAGTTGGACCGTCTGGCCAATGGTGGCATCTCCCCCACCAACACAATTGGAGGAGGTTCTTGTTACCTGAGGGGTGTCTGGACCATCTGAATCAGACAGAAATGATATGTATTATTATTAACATAAGTAAATGTAAATGCTCTATTGCTGTGCAAAGGGACTATTTTAAAGGTGATAGTGGGTAAATGTAGATAAATACAGTACTCTTGTAAACAAAGCAAGTCTCGAAACTTTCTGATACCACCTCGTAGAAGCATATATTGTTAATGTTTGTTAATATTGTTTTTTTTTTATTCTTTATATTCACGTATATACTTTTGACATATCGCATATGGTATTTGGTATCCCTGTACAAATATCTACGTGAGACTCACAGTATACGGTGAGACTTGCTGTGGCAGTCTGGCTGCTGACTGGGTTGCTGACGGTGCAGCTGTACTGGCCGGCATCGTTCCTGTTTACTGGGCTGATAACCAGAGAGCCAGCGTTGACCAGAAAGCGAGGATCTGAGGGAAGATTGGTGCTACCTTTACCCCATATAACGCTTGTGTTGGTGCCTGAAGTCCAGCTGCAGGTCAAGGACACGTTGTTGCCCTCTATAGCCAGCGAGGGGACGACTAGGTTTACTGCACCCACAGCAACTGAACAGAAAAAAAAAAATCAGAAAAGATCAGAACTTTAAGGTCAGTCTCTAAACTGAGCCGTCCTGCTGCATTCTTGTTTAGAGATTGGACTATAAAGTTGGGATTCTAATGTAGTTGATGTACTATTTAGTACTGAAAAGCTTCAAAAAACAATCACATGGTTGCCAGCAGGAAAGTGGTTTCGCAAACAAGAGATTCTGTTTTATTTTAACACCTTTTTAGTGGGTTTTAGTATCACTACACATTTAAAACACTTTCTTACCAAACATAGACAAAGTGACCGAGCGCGAGTTGGTGGCCAGTCCTGTGGAAGCAAGTGGTGTTACGGTGACCGTGTAGATTCCCGCATCACTCAGTTGGCTGCTGCTGATTGTGAGCTGGGTGGCACTGATGCTCACTCTGCCTTGGTACTGTGCGATCGGATTAAGCACAGCCTGGTTATTGATCCACTGACCCAAGGTGCTTCCTCCGGGAGCGATCCACGCGATGGAAAAGATACTGGAAATGGTTTGCAGTGTAAACACGGCATTGTTTCCTGTAGCCACAAGCACGGGGGAACTTTGAAACTGAATGGGCACCAGGTCTTGACATGATGCCAGTCGACAAACTGTAAAAAAAAAAAAAAAAAAAAAAAAAAAAAGAGTGATTCGTAAACGACATATTATGATGTTGTTTTTAGGAACCAATTACATTTACATTTATGGGATTTGGCAGACATGTTTATCCACAATTATCTGATTTGTACAATTAAGCAGTTCACAGTTATGGGTTTCGCTCAATGGCCCAACAATAGCCTCTGGGATTAAAACCCATGACCTTCTGATCAAAAGTGCAACATCTTTACTGCTGAGCCACCATCTCCACCTATTCTGCTCTAGTTTTAAACTGAAGTCATAACTTAGCCAGTGTTCTTCCACCCAAATGTCTTTCACATAGCCGTTACTTAAGACATCTGGTCTTGGTGCCTATGAGATAATACACTGCACTTTATAAACACAAGTATGTAAGTACCTAATCATCATTTCCAAATACGCCTGATGCTCATCCAATTAAGGCTGTCCACTGGATTTTGAGCATTTTCCCAATGTAAATTCATTATTTAACTTATTAGAAGTTTGTTTGAAATCTTTGCAAATGTATTACAAATAAAATCCATGTACATAAGTATTCACAGCCTTTGCCATGACACTCAAAATTGTGCTCAGGTGTTTCCACTGATCATCCTTAAGATATATTTCTACAACTTGATCAGAGTCCACTTGTGGTAAATTCAGTTAACGGGACATGATCTGGAAAGACACACGTCTGTCTATAAAAGGTCCCACAGTTAATAGTGTAAGTCAGAGCTCAAACAATGCCATTAATTCTAAGGAAATATGAGGTATTGTTTGTAGAATGTCTTTGAAAATAATGAATAATTGAATCCATTTTGCAATAAGGCTGTAACATAAAAAAAAAAAAGGAAAGGTGGAAAAAAGTGAAGGGCTGTGAATATTTTCCGGAACCACTGTATATATCTTGGCGCAAGGGCCTCCTACTTTTGCAAATATAGTGTGTGTTGATTTGAAGCTCCATTTGATTGATTGTGTAAGGAAATGAAATTCCATGTTATCGAACATAAAAACTTTCTTTCAGCTTCTCCCATTAGGGGTCGCCACAGCGGATCATCCGCATGTTTGATTTGGCACATGTTTTTACGCTGGATGCCCTTCCTAATGCAACCCTCCCCATTTATCCGGGCTTGGGACCGGCACTAAGAGTGGCTGGGGTTGGTTCCCTGACCGGGGATCGAACCCGGGCCGCAGGGGTGAGAGCGTCGCAGCCTAACCACTAGACCACCAGGGGAACCCCCATCGAACATGATCGTTAGAAACTTGGAGTGAGGAACCCTGCATGCTGTGAAGCTTCAACAGCCCACATATATAGAAAAATAAAACAAGTCTTTGATTTCAGAAATGAATGAAAACAAAGTCCGTTCTGCTTCAAGTAGGTTTCACTGTAAATAAAATGCAGTCGAACCAGCCGAACACGTTTTACTATTACTGTGTTAAACACACAGATGCATAACTATGGGCTTTCGTTATCTAAAAAAAAAACATCTAGGATTCGGCTACATGCCATGAATTAGCTTTGATGCTTTTGCATTGTAGATTTCGCGACAAATTGAAAGGGGAAAAAAATATTACCAAAGTAATCAGGCCAAGACAAACGGCGTCCACTTTGGTGGAAATTCGATACGTGTCTGGAACTGGACTGGAACTGGACTGAAGCAAGAATCTGATCCAATTCAGGCAAGCAAGTTACACTTGACTCTCATAATATTGTGTTTCTTGTTTTTTTTTTTTTTTTTGAAAGCTGTTCGTTGTTGTTGCCAAGTTTACATGGAAGTCGTTTGGCTGATTTTTGAACTCACAAGCGTCGTTTGGCTGGGATTTGAACTCACAAGCTTCTCTTCTGGTCAGTAGCATAATGCCCCTGTGACCAATGTACCACTACCCTGAGCTGTCTTTCTAAACAGCCTGTAATTCATGGGGTATTTGTGATCAAACTGCAGAAGGGTCTGATCAATTAATGAATGTACACGGTCCTGTCCAAGACAGTGTGAAAACCAATCATATAATCCACCAAATGTAATCCATGTCAAATCACCTGGGCCATTTATTAATCTACATCCTGCAGGGTGTAGGTACAGGTGTGAACGTGTTGTCTACGATGCACTGGGAGTTGGATACGGGGCATTGCTTTGTGATGCTTCTCTGCAATGTGAAACTGGGGGATGTTTGCTTTTTTTTATATAGTGGATTACCATATTTACCATATACAATGTAACTTTAGAAGTGTAAAGCATTTTCTTATTGCTCAAAACCTCAAAATAAAACGTATCGACCGGTATTGTATCGCAATGCATTAACATCACGATATGACAACAAACGATATATTGCGCAACCCCGAGTTCTAACCTCCTTTACACTTAAAATAACACCTGTGCTGTTGTTGTTTTTTTTATTATTATTATGTCAACATGGGTAAAACGAAAGCAGAAACATGGTATACCTGCCAAAATTATGAGCAAACATGAACACGGCAATAAATTCATCTCAGTCTGGACGATCTGCAACAAAACACATCTGAGATCAGATTCAATGCGTCCAGGAACTGCACTAAGAACTGTACAAAATATTTTATGATTATATTATGAAATATTATTATTTAAGTATAATACATTTTTTTGTTATTGTTTATCATAAAAACGCGCATACTCACTCAGTGATTTCTTTTCCGTCATGTTTCGGTCGCACCTGCCTAAAGAACCGTCACGGTGGACACTACTCTCAATACCAGCTTCTATTAGATGTGCAGTGCACTACATAGTGTGCAGAATGCCTTTTCAGCATGCCCTATGTAGTGCACTAATGTAGGGGTTAGAGCTGCATTTGAGCGGCTTGTCACTTCCTGATTTTCCAGTTTGGTCTGAATACAAAGTCACATGTGAGACCATGTTTAACTCTCAGGATTAGAGATCAAGATCTGTTGTTGTTTTTTCATACATTATATAAAGTATGGTTTAATATTAAAAAAGTTATATGAATATTTAAAATAAAATGTATCATAAGAATATAGCATAAAAAAAATGCATATTAAATATATGCTTAAAGCATTAAAAATTCACTTTCATTTTATTTCTTGACGTTAATCAACTTAGGGTGTTGAATGACCTTTTGTGGCTGAATAAACATGGCTTACAGTAAATGTATCCGGCGGCAGGCCGTGCTTTCACACTTAGGCTTTCAGTGGTGTCCTGCATGAATCAATTCACCTCTTAATACCATCATTACAAGCAACAGCTATAGAAACCATCAATCTAATAGAGAAAGCGCTGCATCAGAGACTTTAATCTCATCCAGCGAGAATGAATGCATTACTAAAGCAAGAATCCCAATGAAAACATTTCAACAAGTCTCCTTTCACTGCAGCCACAACTGCACCACCCACATACATCATCTCTAGTAGAAACATTGATATAAACCTCATAAAATCAGCCCAGGTTTTCTGTGTGTTTTTGCCTGGTTTTCCTGGGGATTTGAAATGAAGGCAAATTGTGTGCAAATTCTACAGGATTAAAAATGCTAAAGTATAAATGTTTCATTAGAAATGCTATCAAATGAAAAGAATAGACTCTTGGAAATAATTTAATACATACTCAAGGACGAAAATGTATCAAAACGCAAGTCAGTAGAGAAGAGTAAAGAAGGTCTTGTCGGCCCTGAAGTATCTGTCGCTGAAATATATAAAACAATAAATATGGTTTGTATTATTTTAAATGACATGATGAAATATATAATATACATATAATCTAATATTAAATATATACTATATAAGTTACACCGACCAGACATAACATTATGACCACCTGCCTAATATTGTGTTGGTCCCCCTTTTGCTGATAAAACAATCCCGACCTATCGATCATCAACAGCATGGACTTCTTCAGTAGTTTGAGCTACAGGAGCTCGTCGGTTGGATCGGACCACACGGACCAGCCTTCGCTCCCCACGTGCATCAACCTCCGAACTACTTCAAACAGATACAATACATTGTATTAGGTATACTGTAGGTGTATTTTTAAATTCACACCCAGTGTTTATGGGATGTGTTCTGGATCCACAGCTATTATAAGCAATGAGCATAACAAAAAAGCACCTGCATCACCACAATAGGTAAATATAATGATGTATTCCATAAATAAATGTACTCAGTTATTATTTCTTAAACTAAATTAAACCTTGTTGCTTGCCCAACACCTTGTTTTATACCTGTATTGTGGGAAAATATAGATCAGGCTTATGATAAATGCACACTTGAAATGAAAGTGCCTATGAATCCACATTTATATAAAAGCAAAGCTTTTTACACAACGCTACAAAACAAAATAAAAAAAAAAAATCCCTGTCTGGACCTGTTAGGAGATAGTCTGGACTCTGACCTTTTACCTATATTGAAGCCAATATACTGTAACTTTGCTTACCATGAATAATGCTTTTAAAAAAGTACAACTTTTATTTGGAGTATACGCTTTCGTAATAGGAGTAAATAGTAGGTCAAATTAATTGCAAGTTGTGAAAACTTTCTAAGGAAGTTTGTGATAAGCTATGAATATTCCATGGAAGTTTTCTCCTTATCGCAACATCTGGTGACCGTTAACAGAGAAAAGTTTAGCAAAGTAACAGAAGCTGTTCCTTCCTAGCAAATATATCCACAGGCGAAACTGTTCTAAACTAGTTTGCACTCAATAACCAAGACGAGGGGGAAAAAAAACAATAAATGTAACCAAGGAGAAACATGTGAAAATCTAAAAAAGCATATGCTTTTTAGAAGAAGAATAGCCTTTATTTGTTATATATTCATTACAGCACGGTGGAATTTATTCTTCACATGTCCTAGCTTGCTCAGAGGCTGGGGGTATGATAGGGTGCCCCTGGAGCACAGACGGTTAAGGGTCTTGCTCAAGGGCCCAAGAGTGGAAGCTTTTTTTTTTTTTGCGATACTGGGGCTTGAACCCCATACCCTCCGATCAGTAACCCAGCACCTTAACCACTGAGGTACCACTCCCCATAAGATAAGAGACAACGATTAAGATTCGATTATTGTTTTCTCCGAAATTTGGTTCGTGTATAGCGTTACCCTGACCACAGGTCATCCAAGCAGCCTACAACCACCAGCCAATTCAGCATCGCCATATTAAGCATTGTTTTTTTTCTTCTCAGAATACATGGATGATAAAACCAATCATAATGGCAAATACATCAATTGCACACAGAGTAATCTGCTAAGTAAAAACTGAGAAAATTTTTCTCTAATTTTTCTCTTTCTTAAAGATTTCTTTACAATTAAACTAAAGGACATACCTCTATATTTAGACAATGATCATGTGTGGATACTCATGTTTTTTTTTTTTTTCACAAACCAGAGCTTTGCTGTTAATTATTTAGTAGGCTGATCAATATCGATCATTAAATCAGTTGGGAAGTAATCACTGATTAAACAATTGGCTATTTCTTTTTCTTTTTGGGGTGTGGGGGGTTGTTATAAGCAATTTAAAAACGTAGTAAACTGTACAGAACATTAAAGCAAACTAGCAAACTAGGCTTATTTCCAATTTTCTATATGTGTATCTATCCAATACTTGATTCAAACATGAGAGAAAGTATACACACAAAGTAAGGACTGACCACCGCTGGGCTGAGCTGAGTTTTCACCACAAGAGGGTAGTTACATAACAGGAAACCACATTGGAGTTCACATGGAATTCTTACCATGGCAATGGATCAAGTGCTATAAACTATAAACTGTGCCCATTTTAGACAATATTTCAGATTATTCAGTGATGTTGAAGGATTTTATAGACCTATAAAATTTTATAAGATTATATAGATTTTATAGATGTAAATGTAGCTGAGTATGTGCCATAGGTTGCTCTCGAGGCATTTATGTAGCTTTATGTTGTGTGTTGTAGCTCTATGTTGTTTAGTGTAGCACCAGGGTCCTGGAGGAACGTTGTCTCGTTTTTACTGTGTACCGTGTACCACTGTGTATAGTAGAAATGACAATAAAAGCCTCTTGACTTGTCTCTTGACTTGACTTGACGTGGCATCTGTGCTTACTAACAATGGTGATTGAAAACCCATTTGTGGTTGTAATGTTGAGTGTCAGTGAGGGTTGCATTCTGGGTGCACGCTAAATTAAAGGCAAGTGTGTAGTAAAACATATGGCCCAATAAAGTTGGTTGTCTAGCTGTTTTATTCCCATCAGTCTGCCAAGTGCTTGGATTGGCCTTTTCATTTAATATATATAATTAAATGAAAATAGACAAACCTCAGACCTTCAAAAAAACCAAACCAAAAACCCAAATTGTCTAAACAGACATGTTATTTGTGAGTAAGTTCTGGTTTCTCTTCTCACAGGTTTTTCTTCCAGTGCTCACTTATTATTCTTATGTAATCATATGTCTTTATATACATGATTTATAAAGTATTGCAGTACATGAAAAAGGGAAACATGGAAATAAATGAATTGTGAAAATCTGCTATGTAGCAGATCCCTGCTCAGTGCCTCATTGCCTATTTGCATGAAATACACAAAAACAGATCCTACATTATAAATGCTAACTGTAGGCCTTGACAACATGTAAAATACTTTTCCTTGAGGCTCAGGACATTAGATAAAGTCTTGCTATTCAAGTATTTGTTGAATCCAATAGCGTTTCATAACGACTAAAGTCAATACTCTTTTCTAGACACCAGGATGATTCAAAGTTTAGTTTTTTATTGGTTTTTTGTGTTGTTTTTTTTTTTTTTGTGGGCACACTATGCTAGACTCACACTAGACTCAGAACATAAAAATTTTGGTAAGAATCCTTGTATAAGCATCTTTTTCTTATATGATACTATGTAGAAGTATTGTAGTGAGCTGCAGTTACCATAATTCCTGAACCGTTCACAATAATACTATATGATTTGATCATATTTGGATGCTTTTTTGCTTTTTTGAAATATCATTGCAGGCAACCAGCAATGATATTTCATCAAGAGATTGCTTAACCACCTAGATTTTGCCGGTTTACCAACATTTCCAGCAA
>JAAIIK010000023.1:3212925-3248441 GCA_014706435.1 Silurus glanis
TGTGTGTGTGTGTGTGTGTGTGTGTGTGTGTGTGTGTGTGTGTGTGTGTGTGTTATTCTGAAGTATAAAGATAATGAAAAAGAAAGGATAAGTCATTTACTGTACTAATGAAAGGGTGTTTTAATGTGATAATGAGGGCAGAAAACATGCATCCTATGGCAACATAAAATTAATTTTGTAAGTACATACAGTATAGTACAACACTAACTAAGCAACATTTTCGATCAAATTAAGTCAAAATGTTTTGACTTATAGTTTAGAGACGCCATTGTTTGGAGCACTTTAATTACGCACTTAACATAAATAACATAAATTTGTCTTGATGCCAGAAGTGGAACTCCTTTTAAATACGTAGTCTTTAATTAAGGTGTCATGTAGCGTTCCGTTATTATTCCCAGAACATAAATATAATAAAATGTAAAGATTTTTGGTTTTAAGTTGTAGCATATAATAATTTACACACTTAACAGTAAATAAAACACTGAATCATTAATGATCCTGTTTGTGTCTACAGCTGTTTATTTTTTAACATCACAATTGTTTCCTATTTATTTTTCAACTATTAAAAATGCATGAAGTTCAAAAGTGCAAAGATAATGAGGAATGGTGTTGATTGCAGTTCAGATATTAAAGAAACATAAAATGGCACAATTAATAATTAATTATACATGTATCTATGTGACCTATTTGATTATGAGTAGAAGCAAACTGCATATATGTGCAGTATGGGTAATATTTTTAGGGTATGGAAGCACATGGAATTTTTTGAAGTGCACACTTTATAAAGGTGATTTGGGACTTTTTTTTTTTTTTTTTTTTTTTTTTTTATTAAATCGTGGCAGCCTCTGATCTTATACGACTAAAGATTCCCACTATACACTACCAGTCAGAGGTTTTAGACACACCCTCTACCCCAGTTTTTATACAAATGTAAGTGAATAACCTGAAATGGAACAAAGTTCATTGTTAAACTGCCAGAGATTGTTTTTAGTTTACAGTATGAAGGTTATTAATGAAGAAAGAGCAACAGACCGAACATTGCATAGTTTTACAGCACTAAAGCGAGGGTGTGTTTTTTTTGGTGGGGGTTTTGTCTGCGAGCGGAAAGTGTTTTCAGCACAATCACATGATAACGAGGGCAGAGGCGCATGGTTGAATTGTAAAACAGGAAACATGCAGCCAGTGTCTTGGAAATATGGAATCACTGGACAAAAATCCATATTATTTTGTACAGTGCATAAAGTACAGTATAACACTCTATACTTTTATGCTTTACACTTTCTTTCTAAGGATGAAGTGTATGAAATAATGAAATAAAGAAACCTTTGTGACTTGTTGTTTTGAGATATTGCGCACTATAATGACACACTTTCAGCCCAGCGTATATTTATCTTAATGCCAGAAGTGTAACTCCCATTAAAATGCATTTTCCTTTAATAAGACATGATTTAAAGATAAAGGTAATAAGTGGGAGCATATGATACTTTCCACATCTGACATTAAATAAAGCACATGAGTCAGTGATGATTCTGTATGTGTCAAAAACTGCTGTGTTCTATTTATTTTTAACTATTACTAATTATGCATCAAGTTCCAAAGTGCAAAGATAATGAATAATAGTGTGGATTGCAGTTCAGACATTTAATGTCTCAAAGAAACATAAAATGGCACATTTGATCATTAATTATACATTTTTCTGTGACCTGTTTGATTAGGAGCAGAAGCGCACTGCATATATTTGCATTATGGGTAATATTATTAGTCTATGAAAGCGCATAGGATTTGTGTTATAAAAGAAATCTAAAAATAAAGAGCATAAAAAGCAAACAGGTAATGAGTTAACGATTTACACCTGCTCTCCAGAAATGGAAGTAAATTAAGCCTTGAAATTTGATGGCAACGATTCCAAACTTTTGTTTATTTGGTCAGTATTGTGCTGCAGAAAAGTGAGAGGTTGCTCTCATAATGGTAAGTAAAAGAAAGTGAAATGAAGAAGACAGACCATAATAACGCTTAAAAGAATAGGTCTTTAGGGAAATTGCAAAGAAATCCAAAGAGATCAGTGAGTTCAGTTTTTGACACAATTTTTTTTTGTAATTCTGTTGTAGGGATATACATTTTTTGTATTTGTGATTGTTTTTACTATACAAAATAAAGGCAATGAAGAAAGGACAGACCAAACAATAGTTTTGAAGTATTAAAGCGAGTGTGGGTTGTTTTTTCATGTGTATGAGAAAAAATTTAACAAAATATGCAGTCAGAGGATCTGGCAACGGCAACATGTGGGCACGGCTTATCTAAGGTTTCATTGCACTGTGCCTGTCATTGTGTTCCTCTCCAGCAGAATTGGCCTCAGCACACAAACTGCCTGCTTATAAAAACTTTATACTTTGAAAACTTCTTGCCTAATTTGATGCACTGTTTTGTTTTTTGCCAAAAATATCTTTTCATAGAGGTTTGGACCTCCTTGGCTACATCAGACAGGTATGAATTATATTACAGTGATGTTTGACTGTACTGTAAATATCTTATTATTATTAAATTGAACAGATTTGACTTGCAGGTGAAGACTTTTGTCAGAGAATAGAGCTGTGCAACATGACTGATGTATACTTTCACCCGCAGAACAAAAACAAATGTAGAGGAAACAGCATGGGGGTTAAAGTGTGTGCTGAAAGTCAGGAGTACTACAGTGTTGCCAGGTTTGTTCAGGAAATGGAATGAAGTGCATTTTAAAATAGCAGCTAAAAGGTCTCGGTGATGTCATACATGAAGAAGTAAAGTTTTTACAGACACTGTGATATACAGAGTTTTTGTATATCACAGTATACACATGTATATATTAGAGCAATTTGTATATATACAAAATACTATAGTTTAATTTCATCAATCAGTGATTGGTTGATTGGAACAATAGTGTTCAGTGATTGGCTTTTGAGAGTAATTTTGTTCAGTAATTGGTTTTGAGACCCAATGGTGACCAGTGATTGGGTTTTGGGAACAGTGGTGACCAGTGATTGGGTTTTGGGAACAGTGGTGACCAGTGAATGGTTTTGGGGGACAATTTTGATCAGTGATTGTTTTTATTAAAACAATAGTGATCAGTGATTGGTTATAGATTAGTAATTGATTGAAAGTGATTGTTTTGGGAACAGTGGTTATCAGTGATTGATTTTGGGTAACAATGGTGATCGATTATTTGTATTTTTTTAAACAATGGTGATTAGTCATTGGTTGATTGGAAATAGTGGTGACCGCTGAATGTTTCTGGAGAAAGATGGTGATCATTGATTGGTTGCCAAAGTAAAAGGGAGAACCATATTAACTGCAATGTATTCACGAATATCTACTCAGAGAGCTGCTAGGATCTATTTTTTTTTTAAATAATGCCACTAAAGGGCTAAGACAAATGTTGCCAAATCTAGCAACACAAATGGCAAATTGGTGCCACAGATAGACACAAATACAAATAGTTGTACAATACAAAAGTCTTGTTTATGCACAGTGTTAACAACAGAATAAGTATCCATGAGAGAAACAGGACACACCTAGAAATACTGAGCTGTGGGTGGTGATGGAAACAATGATTTTTCTTTTCTGTTTTTCAGCTAGCATGGACCTTGGAGCAAAGTGTTTCTGGGCCAGCATCCTGTTACACGCATTCGGTGAGACTTTAACAATGCTCTCTCTTGAATCCAGTCCAGCCCTCAGAACACACCTGCTGCAGACAATGATAGCCTGGATCGGGTTGGTATATCAGGCTGCCAGTGATGGAGTTGTAGTTTTCAGCCAAGTCACAGTTTTAATAGAGCACAGGTTACTAAAGATCTCACAAAGGATGTATCTTAAAAAAACAGAAGTGAATGTGTTTTTTCCAGATAAACATGTCGAAACAACCTGATTGCATATGCACACCATGATTTCAAGATCAGACCACAGAAACAAACAACCACTATAAGTTTGTGAACACATAACAATAAGATTGGCATGCTTTTAAACCTCCACTGTTCTGGGTTGATGTTTTACTAGATTTTGGAGTTTACTTGCAGAGATTTGTGGTCATTCAGACCTGTCATGCTGGAACAGGTTTGGGTTTCCTAGTTCTAGTGACATCCTAGTTCCAGAAGACATAGTATACAATTGTGGGCTTGCAACTTGGAGGTAAGAGTTTGTTAAAGAACCACCAATGGCTGAAAAATCAGGTGTCCCAATGCTTTTGTCTAAAATGTGAACCTGGAGTAGATGATGTGGTGTAGTAATCAAGTTGAGTTGGTTTTATGTTTTTCCAAGAAGTCCAAAAACAATATGTTCCACAGATAACAGGTTGATGCTCAGCATTACAGGGCTGTGGTTTTCACATTTTTTAAACCAGAGACTCCTTAAAACTTTGTGAAAACCACACTGTTGTATATTTAAACATTCCTAACAAGAAATATCTAGCAGGACGCTAAGAAGAAATTGTGACACAAAACCACTAGTGTATGTCAGGGTTGTTTACAATGTGTTCCAAGCAAGATTGAGAAAACTGCAAGAAGAATGTGTGTTGTGTGGACCATTCAGCTTTTTTCTGAGTGGTCTGCTTTTTCTACTAAAGAGGGTCTTAACGAGGGGTCGAAAGTCATACATATTATGACTACACCTTTAGTGTTGTCACTTCCACAACAGATTTTTTTGAATTTGCTATAAAAGTTCTGCTGTTTCTCTTAAAATGGTGATATTACGTAATGACGTGGAAAAAAAGGATATCATGTACAGTATATATAAAAAAGGTATCAGTTGTACGAAAGTCCTAAGAGGCCATGCATTATTATATTCTTTTCTTTCTTGTTTTCTCTTGATGGCAACTTGATTTTCTCGTCATCTTGACATATCAAACATTGTTTCCTTGTGATCATTTTCCTGTGTATTCGACATGTTCTAAAGAGAGCATCATTGCAGCATCATGGATGATCGCATTCGCGTTTACTTTGTTTAGGAACTCACTCACTGAAAAAGATCTGTGTCTGTCAGTGATAACAGATAAGTGTCTGACACTTGAGAAGGAGGCTGAGAAGGCTTGAGAAGAAGTCACTATAAAATAAAAAACAAGGGGAAAAAAAATCATAAAGCATGCCCTCTTAGGACTTCTGTACAGTTGGGATTATTGAACTGTTCTTTTTTCCTGTGCAGATAAACAGCGTAATGATTACGTTTTTTTTTTTTATTATTGTCGTCCCTCCGAGCAGTTCTCCCAAGCTGCTCCTGTGTTTCGGTTCGTTTCCTGAGCCAGAAGACCATCTATGTGGTGGACGGGGAGACTCTGGTCCTGCAGGCTGAGTTCGAGGTGCCCGTGAAAGATCGTATCACCAAGGTCACTTGGGAGCATGAATCTGAAGGGAAGAAAAATTCTGGGAAAACCTTGCTAGCTGAATATCCTGATAAAAGCTCTGGAGGAAGGGCGATTTTGGACAAGAGCGGGTCCGTGATTACGTTACGGAACTACCAGAGAGCGGACAACGGCGTGTACACAATCACAGTCCGAGACCATAAAGGAGGTCAAAGTTCAGCGCACTGTACCGTCCATGAGTATGGTAAGAATTTTTGGTCAATTATTTTATTATTATATCTACTATTGGGTAGTCAAGCTGTTTGGACCAGTTTGGTTAATAAATTATGAGCGTTTATAAGCTTAATGTACTAATTGCACCCAATATACACTCTATAGACAAAGGTTTGTGGACTCCTAGCCATAAGATTCTTATGCTTTTTGCACATCCCAATTCACATTTAGTGCTAGTTTGCTGTTACATTAAACTGCTTTAAATTTTGGATTGTGCTTGTGGAGATTTGTGCAAATTCATCCACAAGGATGTTAGTAAAGTCAGGTACTGATGTACATGAGGTGAGGAGGTCTGGATTTCAGTCAGCATTTCAATTCATTCCAAACTCCAACTGTCAGAACTCTATAGCGGGCCGCTCAAGATCTTCCACTTCAGCTTATGTAAAGCATATCTTCATAAAGCTGGCTTTGTGCACAAGGGCATTGTCAGATCCTGGAACAAGTTTAGGTCTCCTAGTTTAAGAGAAGGGAAAATTTCATGCCCCCGCATACGAAAAAGTTCCTTACAACCTTTTTGCAACACGGTGGTAATATGACTGAAAAAGTCAGAAATCCCAAATTCTGATCAATTTCAAATCAGTCAATCAAACTTCAAAACATCTAAGATATAAGTAGTTGGTAAACTACTGTGATTTGTTACTGTAGAAACTAATGTAATAGAATGAGAGTGATATAAATTTTCATAAAAATCCTGTGATCCTTCATAGAAAAGCAACTTCTGACCAGATTTCTGAATTCACCACGTAATGCTCACCAGAAGAACGGAATCCCAGGCACCCAGTGTAGCCAATGTAGAAAATCCTGAAGTGCTTTAGAAGTGAAGTATGGGTGGAAAACGATAACAAAGAACCTGACTACAAATGGTATAAACAAGTTATCGTACAGGAAGGCTGAGAACAATAACAGGAAATTACAATAGCAGCCCATTATATGTTTGTCCTTATTCTAATCCAGTAAATACCATTACACTATGATGCCCAGCACAATCTTATTGTACTTAAATAAACTTCATTCTCATGCCAGGCTGACTGGTAGAGCTTACAGTAATAACGCTCATTAAGATCCAGTCCTGAAGCTCATTTCTGTGAAAGTTTACAGCACTTGCTAGGAGATGGACATTGAACCTTGTCCCAAAGCAACTTCAACGAAATATATAGATTAAAAACATATATTATTAATTTATTAAGCAAGCCAGTAACGATGGTGATGAGGGAAAAATATGAAAACGAAGACTTGAGAGGAACCAGACTTATAATCCTTATTTGGGTGACTTTTCGATATCTATTCATTATAATTCCATCATTATTGAGGTTATCAACTGTTCAATGATGGTTACTTAAGTGCAAAACTGTTCACGTTAATTGTAGTCATAAGCCAATGTAACAAACTGTTCAAATCCATTATCATGCTTCTTGAGTGGAACCATCCAAATAGCTAGATGTATATTTCAGCTGTTTATATTGACTGCAGTGGTCAGTATCTATCCAAAGTGCTCTAAGAAAGGAACAGTGGTTAACCAGCGACAGTGTCATGGGCGGAAGCAAAGGCTGGCCCGTGTGGTCCGATCTACAATATCACTGATTACATCAAAATGACTCTGTGAAACATTTAACTGAAACATTAACCTTTGTTCGAGCTATTAATTATTACTCTTAGACTATTTGTATTAGTCCCTGCATATAAGCTGTTGCTATAAAACAACCAGACCAGGTGATAAACGAAACAGGAACTATAAATTAAAAAGTCTATGAGTTATCAGGATATGACACAGATCTAAAGGTGTCTCATTTTGTACTGCAGGATGTATTCGTTGCTGAAATCCATTTATTTATTAATCATCCTGTTTATTGTTTGAAACAACACGCAGGTGTAGGGTTTAACAACCATAAAATTACTTGTAGTCAAGTAGTCAAGATGATGTTGGTTTATGTATCTGAGTAACTTCTGTAGTTCTGCTGATGAGGAACTGGTGAAGAGCCTCAGAGGAGTGAAGAAACCTCTTCCAGGTTACAACACAGGCAAGGACGCAAAGACTTCTAGACATTTCATAATTCTAGACACTTCTTGGTTTCAAAGAGTGGAAATTTTCATTGTGTGTTCCCAAGACATGAACTGACCCGAACTGGTTATTTTTAGTGTTCGAAAATGTTCTCAAAGAACAACACGGCCCACATTCTTTTATCCATTTATAGCTATGTTTAATGTTGTTTATACTTTTGTCATGTTGCTAAGAAACCTCAATTTGTTAATTTTCCTATATTGGAAAGTTGCAGCTTTATCATTGACTAATACAAAGTGCTGATACTGGAGACTTATTCCAAAACATCTCCACAATAAACACACTTTTTTTATTTTAATTTATGAAGAGCCAAAACTGACTAATTTCTTCATGAGGTTACCTACTGTACCCTGAGAATACAGTAGGTAAAGTAGTAGTATTTAAACAAAAGTTAGTATGTAAGATTTGTATGTTTTTTTTCAACATCCTGTTTCACATTTAGTCGCCATTTTCTGTTAAAATAGCCTCCATTCTTTTAGGCATATGTTCCACTAAATTCTGGAGTATGGAGGTTTGTGCTTATTCAGCTACAAGGGTCTTAGTAAAGTCAAGTAGTGATGTAGGTGAGGTGAGGAGGCCTGGGGTCACTGGCAGTCAGCGTTCCAATTCATAACAATGGTGTTCTATAGTGTTGAGGTCAGATCTCTTATGCAGGCCACTCAAGATCCACTCCAAGCCTTCATGGAGCTGTGCACTTTCTGGCATGCCGGAACAGGTTTGGGTCTCCTAGTCCAAGTGAAGTGAAAATGTAAAGCTATACAATTGTGTGCCCCAACATTGTGGTAACAGTTTGGTGAAGGAACCAGATATGGCTGGAAATCTCACAATACTTTTGTTTATATGGTGTATGTTCTTGGACCTTCTTTTTAATTGTGTTTGTGTCAACCAGATGCTGTGCATCACGTGTCGGTGATGGTGAACGTGACACACTCCAGCCTGCACTGCATGGAGGCTTGGGGGACGGAGCCCGTCTTCCGTTGGTTTCACGAGAAAGCCGCAGTTACGGAGGCAGTGGGACGAGTGTCAGATGATGGAACGTCTCTGTACCTGAACTCAGCGCTGTGTGGCCACTACACCTGCATAGTGAGCAACAAGCTGGGCCATAGCTCGGCCACCTACACCGCAGGTACGCACGAGAGTGTGAGAGCATTTTTTAAACTTTACAGTATAAATGTATGTGGAGGATTGCACATGGATGAGAGCCGGTTGGCGAGTGGAGGGCGGAGCCAGACGTGCTCTGTTTCAGTGTCTGGCAACTCTAATTTAAAAAAAAAAAAAAAAAGAGACAAGAGCTAAAATTGGGCTTTGAAACACCAAAAAAACGCGCTCTTACACCGAGACAACTGAACTCTGTCCACCGCTGGTGAGACAAAGTCATCTCACAAGGCAGGAGATACGTACATCCTAATAGCAGTGTCCCAACATATCATATGAAAAATTTTCCTTATCGCTATTGTCATTGTAAGATCGTAAGTCGAGCCATCGTAACTTGGGGACTACCTGTATGCACTTTTTACTCAACTATATTTTGACAAGGATTTTCCAGTTACATTTTGCACAGCAGCTTTATCTGCCGTGGCTTATTTATTCTGCAGAACAGGTGATATCAACATCGCCATTTGATTTGCCCATTGAATACTAATGGTTTATGATATTTATGACGAATTTAAAAGAATGCTTTTCTACTTTGTCTTTGTTAATCTCAGTTTCGATCTAGTTTTATTCATGAGGCTGTTGTGTTTTTCTCGGTTAATGCGGTGTCGAGGTGTAAAATTCAAAAGTGTATTAGGGAATGATACCCCTGTGTTGTTTTTTTTTCTTTGGCTTTTCACCAACATGTGCTTTGGTGTTGAGGACTAGTGCATCTTCGAGCCTACGTTCAATATGAGACAAATACTCAAGTACTGTTCAAGTCAGATACTCTGAGACTTTTACTCAAGTCATAATGGAATTGGTGAACGTATAATGGCGTAAGTTTTGCAGTAAGATATCTGTACTTTTACGCAAGTATGATTTCCAGGTAATTTTTAACACCTTTGACTTTCACTTTATATCATGCATGGAAGACTGAGACATCACTGGCATTCCAATTTACAATCTCACAGCACTCCTACACTCATCTCTGGCAGAAAGCCAAGTCAAGATTATGCTCTCAACCATGTCAAAAACAGAAAACCAGCCAATTATGTACGTTTGGGAATTTATATCTGCTGAAAAATAGCGCTTTCCTCCAAGCGTGTTACTCTACCCAGTGATTCTGCAAGTTAGAAATGATATGGTGGGCGTGTGTGTGTGTGTGTGTGTGTGTGTGTGTGTGTGTGTGTGTGTGTGTGTGTGTTTCAGTGCCCTGCGAGAGAGAACGCAGTGGTACTGCTGTAGCTGTTGTATGTCTCGTGCTCTTGCTGCTCTTGGCTGGAGGTTTGGCTTTCCTGCTCTGGAGGTACACATATCAAATACACATCAAATGACAGCAAACATATAAAACACATTCACTGGACATTCCACATCATGTTTCATGTGATTTCTTAGAGAACATCAACTAAAATAGACCAGAAAGTAGTAAAGACATGCAGATATATAATAATCCAACAAGATGTGTGATCACCCATGGTAACAGGCAAGTTATCTTTGTAACTTCGGAACGTCATGTTGTGTTTTTGTCCATTTAGGGTAACATTAAACGCAAGCGTCAGTCTCTCCTGAAGTGGATACGATGCTGTTTGCGGTGGAGGTGGAAAGAGTAATAAAACAATTTACTCAAGTAAAAGTCAAAAAGCAGAATCAAATTTGCATTATTTAACAGCGAGGGGTTGAGTGGGGGGATTCTAGTGTGGTTCAAAAAGGACAAGGAGATATAAATCTTAAACAATTTTTTTAATTGAAGGAACACCACCAAATTAAAGTGTCTGAACAAAAAAAAGAAATCGCTTGTTATAATGTTATTTATTATAATGAGTGAAATCGCAAATGCAGATTCGACGGCATTTCGTTTTCAGCTGGTCTGCATCAACGGCGTCTGTCTTGTCCGTCTCCATCTTTCTTTCTTGTCAGTTTACTGCGTTTTGTTCTTTGCCCATCAAATCAATCAATGAATAGTTTTTCCTTGCATTATTTTTATGTATTTATGTTTGTACTCAGTAACGGATATGATTTCAAATGTATTTAAATACAACACTTAAAAAAAAAAAACATACTTAACAATTTTAAATCTACTTTAAAAAGTAGAAGTACACGAAAATTGAGAACTACTCAGTTACAGTAACGCAAATAAATGTAATTCGTTACTTTCCACCTCTGGCTGCTCGTCATGTTACAGAGAAACCAGAGAAGTTTCCCACCTGGTATAAAGCACCGAAACTGGAGACTCCTTCTAAAATAATTAAAAATCTTGTTACTATAGCAACGAAATAATGTTTGAACAAACACTAATATAAACCTGGAATTTGATCAGTAGGATTCGCAAAAAAATGTATATCAAAAATGAATGACGACACGTCCAGAGGATAGAAACATCAAAATAAAAACCTGACGTTGGACAAATGTTTGTTGTTTGTGTGTATTCAGGAAACACATGAGTTACAGCAACAGAGGTGAAAGACTCCGAGAACCAGAAGAAGATCTTTGACCTTCAGTCTGCATACTGTGAAGATATGAACTCTGAGGGATCAGTCCCTCCAATCATTTCACAGAGCATTTGGGCCATTAAGAAATGTTTTACATGTGCAAGCAGGGTTTCAGTGTTTTGTTTTGGGTTTTTTTTCTTTTGTCACAGTTGGACAAATGAAGTTATGCAAATTAATGCAATGTTTTTATTGAACCCTCAATGGACCTCAATGAAGAAAAAAGGTGACAGTTGTGGAACTTTGTGAAGTGTATATTTTTATATACGATGAATGAAGGCAAATGATGTGTTTTTGTGCAAATTCTACTGGAAAGAAACTGCAAAAGATTACAGTCAATGGTCCTTAAAAAAAGCTTAATGACTGCTATGGACTGTATTGGCTGACCTTTGTTTATGATGGGCTGGGAGCGGTGGGGGGAAGGCAGGGAGGGGTGATAGGGTGTCTGCCAAATGCTGAGGGGTGAAAAGTTCAGGAATAAAAAGCGCAATGGTTCTAACATTTTTAAATAAACACAATTTTAAAATTGATGGTATTTTTCTTTTTTTTTTATGTCTGCCTTTAGTTCAAGTAAGGAAGATTCTAGCAAATGTATTTTATACGTACCGAAAAACATCAAAGGAATTTTTTTTCATGACTCATAGATACACTATATGGGCACAACAAAAAAATATGTGGTTCTTCCCCAAACTGTAACCACAAACTTGGAGCTATACAATTGTGCAGGACGTCTTTGAATGTGTTAGAAGAACATTTCTCCTTCATTTGAACTAGAATCAATTTGCTCCAGCATGACGATGCCCCTGTGCACAAAGAGAGCTCCATGAATACATATGCTTTACACGGAGTAAAGGATCTCCCGCTATAGAGCTCTGACCTCAACCCAATTGAGCACATTCGGGATGAATGTGAACACTGACTACACCCGAAGAGTCCTCACAAAACCTACATCTGTACCTGACGTTACTAACGCCCTTGTGACAAGGATGAATCTCCGTAAAATATAAGAACTTCCCAGATGATGTGAAGAAGTGTGAAGGTTTTATAACAGCAAACACGGATAGGATGTTCAAAAAGCACATCTATGCAAGTAATGGAGAGAAACTAGAATCATATTTTCTTTTGCCAGAAGGTCAGAAGTGCTCAGCAGGAAGGTTTTCTGAAGTGTCTACACTCTCCCACCCGTATCCGTCTGTAAAAATACTATTTCAAGAAGGAGTGAGGGGTGAGCACTGGAAGCTCTTCAAAGCTCCACAGCCCATTTTTTTGATTCAAGTGCCTCAGTGCGCACATATTTCTGCTGTCTGTGGTCTTGCACTTATTTGCTTCACGCGTCCGGAATCGATTTGAGCGGCAGAATAATCAGCCGAAATGGATTCCTTTAATTAAAGAGCAGTTTACATGCTGCACTCAGGGTCAGTGAGCAGCTTGTTAATGATGATCTAATTAGATTTCTGATTTCCATAACGAGGTGCAATAAGCCAGAGTGGGGGCTACAAGCTGGCCTAAGATGCTCTTTCTCCAAAACAAAGTGGTCGATGAGTCTATCTGCGGCCGCTTCCTCGTAAGCGCAGCCGAAGCCTTGCACAGGAGACCAGCGTCCAAAACACTGGCTTGAATACAGCGTACTTTAGATACACAAAGCAACTGAAGAATTTGTTTCTAGCCAGTATTGGAGGAATATATGTGGTTCCTCTCCCTACAGTTACCACATGGTTGGAGGAACACAGTTGTATAAAATGTCTTTGGATGTGGCAGCAGGAGATACATGCCTGGAGCAATACAGCGCTCCAAGCGTTCCTACCACTTCTGGAACGTGTCCTGGAAGTCTTCTTTTTCGAAGCGTGTCAAGCATCTTCTGCTATTCATGCTGGATTTCTGCAATGGTGTCAAAACGGGGACCTTTGAGCCGGATCTTCATCTTTGGGAAGAGGGCAAAGACTACAGGAGCCAAATCTGGCGAGTAGGGTGGGTGCGGAAGCATGTAGTTTTTAGCGAGAAACACGTGAGGAGAGCTCGGTGACTGGGTGCGCACGCGCTCAGAACAGCTGACGTGGACGGAAAAGCATCAGTTGCACAGCTACCGATGTACAAAGGATGTCTTTTGGCACACTGACTTATGAAGGACGGTGCTCCCTGTGACCGTGTGTGCCGCCTTGAGAGGTCATCTGTTGGTGTGTTCCATTTTTTTTTATTTTGGGGAGATGTTGTCCTTGTTCAGCCATAAAGACGTTACTAAAGGTACTGATGTAGGTGAGGTGAGGAGGCCTGGGGTGCAATCAGCATTCACAGTCATCCCAAAGGTGTTCAATAGGGATGAGGTTCAGAGCTCTATAGCAGGAGATCTCCCACTCGAACCCATGTAAAGCATGTCTTCATGGAGCTGGCTTTGTGCACATCGTGCCGGGAGAGATTTGGCTCTCCAAGTTCATGTGAAGGGTAAATTTAATGCTAGTGCATCCAGACATTCTATACTATTTTGTGCCTCTGACTTTGTGGATATGGTAACAGTTTGGGAAAGAATCACATATGGCCGGAAAGAGTCAGGTTTCCCGAAACTCTTGTTCAGATACTGTATTTGGGGAGCAAAAGAAAATCGTTGAAACGTACTATAATATGAAGTATCGCATTTAATGATTTGCTGTATAACCTCGTGCAGCACAGATCGAGCGAGCAACTTGGCTCGGAAGCTCTGCGATGGCAGAACAGGGATTGCAAGAGCCACCTGACTAGAGGCTGATAAGGACTGAGAATGGTTTAGTCATCACAGGACGAACTCGCCGCAAATAAACACAGTGTAAACATGCACAAGCTTCTGGCTGAATTCATTACTCAAACCCTTTGGGGTTCTGCTTGTGCCAAGGAGGTTTTTTTCCCCTCCAGAACAATAAGGTCCAGTTTTTTCTCGGTCAAGTAAGAATTTTACATTTTGACATTTAAAAAAAGGTTGTTTTGTTCGATGATAAAATTTACGGGCTCCTGATATATAATTTTATTTACCGATCAGGTCATAAATAAACAGAACACATCGGCTACATACACGTCTTAAAAGCAAAGCTTCTTTTTATTGCAATTAGTAGTGAAAGATACACTTCAATCTAAGGCAAAGCAACACTAAAAGGCCATCAGAGAAAGTTACAAAACATACATAAGAAATACTTTTAAAAGTAAAATAAAAAGACCCCTTGGTGTAACGACACAAAGATTGAGAGAGACAAAGAAGGGAGTGGGGGGGGGGGGGACAGATTCATGGAGCTCCCGGACTTGAAACATTCATGAAGAACGTCCTTGAGACCCCCGAGCTGAAGGACAGTCCTGAAGGACACTTAGCTGAAAGAGTGCATACTTTGGTTCCTCTAGGGATAAACGTTATGCTTTGAAGGTATCGTGGAGTTCGGCGTCCCGTGCCGTGGACAGACACGAAAGACGGAGCATTTTGAGTCGATTAAAGGTACTTTATTTGTATTTTTTTCTAAATGATTTTTTTTTCTTTTTCTATCTGCTAACTCGAGACGCCAGACAGCGCCCGTAGTCATCGTTAGGAATGCTGGAGACGTTTATTGGTAAACGACTGTTTGTAAACAATCCACAAATTCAGGAACAGTTGTGCATGTGCGTTACTCTTCATGCAGGAACTCCACCGGAGCTGCATGTCTCTGTCCCCCTTGTGTAAAAAACGAACGAATGGCCGAAGACGAGACCTGGGAGTGATGACGAGACGGTGGTATCGAGCTGCGAGCCGTCAGATCGGGACTGTCTTTATCGTGCTGGACTGGAGGAGCCGGACGCTGGACGAGTTGTACATTTTCACACATGGGGATTTGCACAGTTAGTGGTTTATAAGACGCGACTGCAAGTTAGCATACTTCTCTATACAAACTAAGGCATTTTAATAAACAGAAACCACCCCCACCCCAAAATAAAGGGAAAAAAAAAAAAAAGGAAAACAAATATTCGACAACAGTTAAGGCTGAGGCTCATGTCACCCGAGTGGAATGGGACTCGTTTTTACTTCCTGCTCGCTCCTGAAATGGCTCTGGCACAAAAGACTCTACGACACGACTCGACTCGAGCACACGACTACGAACTCCCCACCCTCCCCTTCCTAAATGCAGGGGAACCTTTATGGCTGGAGTTTAGCAGCTCTGGGTTTGAAACACGTCAGCTTTGTTTTATTGTATTATCAGTGTGGTTCTCTGTTCCCTAAAACAGAAAATAAGCAGCATTAGAAAGGGATGGAGTCTGGGCTGGAGCAGATCCCTTTCCTTAGTGTCAGTTTAGTCATTAACACCTAAAATGCATGTACTAATAACCAATTATTGTCAATTATTTAATCAGGATGAGACTTTTTAACCGCTGTCTCATTAAGAGGTCCTTATTTTAAACAAGAAGGCAATCCCACGATTCTGTTCACTAGGTGAAAGTTCCACTAAGGAGAAACATGGCAGACGGAGTAGATGCTCTGACTGAGGAACAACTGGCGGTGTAACTTGGTTAAATACTTGATCTTTAACAACGGTCGATGTTTTATTGAATTATTATTATATACCCTATTTAGACTAAAGTATCGGGACACCTGACGTTTCCAGCCATATGTGGTTCTTCTAACAAAGTTGGAGACGCACAATGTCTATGTATGCGGTAGAATTCAATTTTCCTTTCACATGAACTAGAAGACCCAAAACTGTTCCAGCATGACAACACCTGTGCACAAAACCAGCTCCATGAAGATATGCTTTACATGGGTTTGAGTGGAAATCTCCTGCTATAGAGCTCTGACCTCAACCCTATCGGACATGTTTGGGATGAACTGACTGCACTCCAGGCCTTCTCACCTCTCCTACATCAGTACCTGACAAACACCTTCTCAGTGGAGGATCTCTAAAATCTAAATGAAACATCTTCCCAGAATAGTGGAGGAAATTCCAAAAGCAAACAGGGACTAAATATGGAATGGGATGTTCATACACTGTATAGACAAATGTATTGGAACACCTGAACTTTCCTGTCATATGTGGTTCTTCTCCAAACTGTTACCACAAAGCTGGGGGTACGCAATTCTATAGGTCTTTGGGTGCGATATAATAAAATTTGGTATTCGACTGAACTTGGAAACTTGAACCTGTTCCAGCATGGCAATGCCCCTGTGTACAAAGTGAGCACCATGATATGGTTTACATGGTTTGGAGAGGAAGATCTCGCCTGCTATAGAGCTCTGATCTCATCCCAACACCTATGGGATGAATGTGAACGCTGACTTGACCCAAGGTCTCCTCACCTTCTCACCTACATCAGTAGCTGACTTTACTAACACCCTCGTGGCTGATATCAAGTGGAAGTAAAATCAAGTGGAACATCTTCCCAGAAGAGTGGAGGCAATTATAAGAGCAAATTGGGGACTAAATGTGAAAAAGAAAAACTTCATACCACACATATGACCAGGTGGCAATATAGTGTAGGTGTCCATATAGTACGATAGAAATTTTGAGTATCAGCTCGCTGACGGTAATATAATAATTCCACTATAATTCAACTTGCTAAATCAACAATAACCTAAGAACAACTTCCTGTCCGTTATCACCTTTAGTGTTTAAATATCTGTCCAAAATCCAGTCCTGATAACTTCTCTCACTGATTCTATGTTTGTGAACTGTATTATCGTAACTAAAAGTGCTTATTTCTTTCAAAACCCAAAGCAAACAAAATCGCAAGATTGCCTTTTTTATATATATGCAGGTTAAACTAAGGAAGTCCAAAGAAAAGAAAGTAGAAACATATAACACAGGAGTATTGTTTTATACCTGCCCATGAGAATAATACTGTCAGTGTGATCATGTATAATGATATGTTCTTTCTACTCTGAGCACCGGATACCACCCCGGGGAACCAGACGAATTCTGGGAGACTGGTTTTTAAAAGAAATCGGCTCTTCAGCGTAGGATCTGAAGGGCTCTCGTCTAAGTGTATTTGTGTGGGATGTGGAACTCTTTGCTGCCCGGACCCCCCCCCCCCTTTTAATGCTGCTTACTATGCGGACACTCCAGCCGCACTTAACAAGCTTTTAATAAATACACCATAAAATATTTCGCATATATATTTCGAATATATTATGAGAAAAAAAAAATTAAATAAGACAAAAAAATGAAAAGTTGGCTCAATAAACAGAAAGAAGTGTTAAAGAGACACTCACACATACACACACACACAAAAAGAACACTTCTTACAATTATAACTACTCAAATAGTTAAGAATAATAAATGTCAGGCATGAAGTCTAGCACTGATACTGTAATCAAAGCAATGTTTGCAGTTGAACTTGTTTAGTTAGCATTTGCAGCATACCAAGGTCAGTGAGGTGCAGTGTTTTTTTTTTTTTTTTTCGAGATCTCTTGTAAGAGGTATTTTCCTACCGGACCGACACCCACCCATGTCAAGTGACTGATTGGGTCTTGACCCTAATACTCGAGGTCGAAAGCGAAGGTAATAAAATAAGATTCGAATGATATTAGAAGGTTCATTCTGTAGGGCATTGCACGATTGCTGACCGAACCACCTGAAACGACCTTAAAACCAGAGGGGAGGGGCCAAGCATGAACATCTGGACTGTCAATCAAACGTGCCATATTAAATTAAGTAGCTGTTCCAATAAAATCACGACTTATAATATAGTATTGTAATTAATTTTGTTTTTTCAGGGTGGTGGTGGTGTGGGGGGGGGATTACTTAAACTACACATGCTGCTGCTGAGCACTCTTGCGCCACCTGGTGGGCAGGGCTAATTGGCAGGCATACAGTATAATGAATAGTGAGACTGCACTACCTTTGATGTGCAAACATTGCCCGTTACAGCCACCGCATCAAAGCAACCTCCTCCTACACCGGACGCCCAGATAATGACTATTATTTTGTCCGGCATATAATCAGAGAAAAAAAAGAAACAATCAGGAAGCAAGCACGTCTTTAGTTCTTGTTTAGTTGGCAGCATTTAAAGTGCTGTGCTAGACTTTTTTCTTCGTGTCAGACTATGTACCGACTCCCCCTCCTCAGCACTTTCCCCGCTGGTCCTGACACAAAACCCAGAGCTCAATCACATATATATATATATATATTTATATTTTATATATATACTCGGCATATATCATCGTTACAACAGAAAATACACAGAGACTTCACCAAGCCTCATTCTTCAGATCAAAATGTGTAAATGAAAGCTTGTGCATGAGTCTGCATGTGTGCAAGTTATGATAACGAAAACGATTTGATCTGTCTCTTAAATTCGGATTCTTCAGCACCGTCATGAGGAAAGGCACTTTCTAAAGGACTTTAACCGCTTTTGGCTCCGCACGTTTTTACACCGAAACACTGGAAATGTGGGCAAAAGGGTTCGGAGCATGCGGTTCGAGTCGACTTCGGTCCTCACAAAAGGATAGCAAAAAAAAAAAAAACTGTCAGCCAGCGCGCCGAAGGAAAACCAGAATACAACTGCTACACACCGAGCACCGTCAGGTCCGTCATGCTACACAGCTTTGTTCCGAACATCTGCTACCAGAACGTTCCTCAAATACCAATTTGGAAATACTCGACACGTTGGGACAAAACCGAAGATCTCCGATAGTGGTTCCGTTATTTAAAAGGTATGCGATTTAAGCATTAGATGGGATTATCAGATTCGGTCATGTCTTTTATGCCGTGAATGTGTGGTGCTGAAATAGAACACAGATCTTATACGCGGACATTGGACATGAAATTGCCCTAAAGCACACCGACATGCTTGTGATGATTTCTAATGACCTGCAACGAAGCTTACATTAAGCAGGTTCCATTATTTACTATTGGTACAACCGGTACTAGAAGAATCTGTTGTTTTGAAAATGAGAGAAGGGATTAGTACAAAAAAAAAAACTTTAGACACTACACTGGATCACCTGATTAGATGGTGATGCATTCAAGCTCACTGGGATGCTTAACTTTAGCACATGCACTATCATCTCTGCTCGGAAGATGCTTCAGACACAAAGGACAGCCTTGAAATCACATTCTTAGTTTCTACATAACAATCTTGCAATGTTACCACTCGTCTATAGTATTAAGGAACATCAGAAAGTCAGTACAATTAAATTTTTTTGTCGAGGAAATAATTTAAAAACAAACAAAAAAAAAATTAGTTATAAATACGTCACCTCAGGATTGGAAAGAAAGTCAAATTTTTCCAGTAATAAAAATCGATAAACGCCATTATAGGAACCGTTTAACTTGACGTGAACTGGTTTGAGGTTAACGCATCATAGGTACCACGTTTGTCCTCTTCAGCACGCCTAATCGAACACAACCCAAACACAAATCTGCTCTAACAGAAAGAGATATGTAGCCAGCACCATTTGCACAATCTATGTTCCCACCCTCACGTCAAAATCTCTGTAGCGTGCGCCATAAATGACGCACTGAATAGCACCAAGCTTTATTCAGCTTTAATTAGTGCAGGTTACTGTCCCCTCGGCCTACAAAACGGCTCGTGCTTCGGAAGGGGTGAGAGAGCCTGCGAGTACAACTCCACACTGCCCTCTACTGGCGAAAAAAGCAACCACCTCGCTCTGTCTCTAGTCCTCGAATGAACCCCGAAGCACGCCGTCAGTCTCGTCAAAGGAACCTGAACAATAGCAGCTAGATCCTGATCAGAAGTGGCAGGCGATGGTATACAACGTTTCTGCTGAGCAGGATTAAAAAGCTGGGAGGGCTACAAGCCCATTAAGGACTCGTGCTGAATCCAAAGACGACCTAAAGGCCACGCAATACTGATCAGTGAAAGAAAGTCTTAACGTCGTTCTGTCCCAAAACCAAAGTTTAAGAACAGAGCATGGCTTTCTGCAATTGAATAAAGTTGTGGCCTCTGAACCTTATTAGAACGCACAACTCCAGCGAAATTGCGTGCTTGGGCATCGTAATGCACTGCATTAACCGTTTTCTTAAAATCCTTATTTAAAAGAAGAAAAAAACCCTTCTAGAAAAAATTCCTTTTCTAAAACCAGGCACTTGATTTGAACCCTCATTAGAGAGATCGATTATTTTTTTTTTTTTTTTACTATGCGCATTACATCTGTAAAAGTGCCGAACGTACAAGTTTTCCACCTAATATTCTCCAACCCTCCATCCCCTATTCATTTTCCTCACATTCTCATCCCCAATTCCATTCTCACATGATCCTGAAAGCTGTACTCTACATAGGCGCTGATCAATTATTGCACTAAAACCAGAATCTCACAATCTGTCCTATAACATGGCCTCTACTTGGTTTTTAAAACAAAAAAAAAAACAAAAAACAGAAAAACAGAACACAGGGGGGAAAAAAAAAAATTCTAAATTCATCTAAGACTGCAAATAAATACTGGGAGCAATTAAAAATGAAACCAAACAAGACAAAACTACAATTTAATACACAAACATTAAAAAAAGAAAAAAAAAAGAAAAAAAAAAGAAAAAAAAAAAAAGAAAAGATCACTTTGCATTGTAGTAAATGTGAAAGCTCAGTGATCCGGATCACCGCAAGAAGACTGACTCGGCACTCGGGAAACGAAAAAAAAAAAAAAGCTCTAAGGAACAAGAAAAAAAACTAAAGTTTGTAATAATATCTGGCCCTAATGGGTGGCACTTATAATTATAAATTGTGTGAACATTTAATATATTCCTAAAGTATAATTCAAAACGACTGATGCTCGTCAGTCGAACAGAAGACGAACCACCCCGTCCCTTTCCTGACTCCTGTCGCCTTTTCTTGGATGTCGTTCGGCAAAAACTGGGCGGTCAAAGTGCTGCTGTTACAACCTTGAGGTAAACAAATTAAGCAGACAGACGAGGGGTGGAGTTGGGGGAACTCCCTTCTTTTGTTTGGTGCAGGGGTCACCTTCCTCCGAAATAAATAAATAAAATATCGTGGTTGGCTGGTTTAATATTGCATAACAGTGCTGAGTTTTGGGTGTGGGATATAAAGCAGGTGTGAGCTATCAGGCCGGATTTGGGATTTGACGAGACCCTCCGAACTACACCCCCCACCAAACCCCCAAACCCCCACCCCGCTTCCTGCCACACAGTGTCAGGTCCGCAATTAGGAGGTGGTGTGTGGGCGAGCGAGTGGGATGAATCAGGGCTCTCAGGCGAAGTACATGGTCCTCAGGGTGTCGTGGTGAATCTGCACAGCTTTGGCCAGAGCCTGGGGGTCTCGGCCGTTACTTTGACCAGAGACGTGGCTTCCCTCGGCACTGAAGAAAAAAAAAAAAAGGGTAGAAAGAAAGAGACAGACAGTCAGATTAGTTTTCTGTTTATATAAAATTCTCCAAACGAAGTCAGAACGTTAGGTAGCAATTGCCCCTCACCTATCGTGCTCTTTGTCCACTAGGTGGTAGCGGGCACGGAAGGCCACCAGGTGGGCGTAGTAGGCAGGTGCGGGGATCGAGACGGAGCGTGTGCAGCGCACATACGTGTGGCACAGCTGGTAAGTGAGCAGCTGGAACTCGTCGGCTGTGAAGCAGTTGTCGTCCCACAGCACATGGTAGTGAGACGGACGACTTGTGCCCTGGTGGAGAAAATGTGGAATAGATTATATTAATTGATCAATATACTTGATTCAGTATAATAGATAGAATTATGCCCATCCACAAGGGGAAAATGATTCTGATGTATTTGACTGTGTAGGGATTACAGTGTGTGCTGAGATCTATATAAAGCTTGACATGTATAGAATCTGGTGAACAGCTTCAGGACCAATATACACAGATCAGGCATAACATTTTGACCACCTGCCTAATATTGTGTTGGTCCCCCTTTTTGCTGATAATTCAGTCCTGACTTATCGAGCATCAATTGCATTAAATTCTTCAGCAATTTGAGCTGTTCACCACTGTTCCTTCCTTGGACCACTTTTGATAGATACTGGCCACTGCAGACCAGGAACAGCCCACAAGAGCTGCAGTTTTTGGAGATGCTCTGACCCAGACGTCTAGACGTCACAATTTGTCAAACTCATTTTTCCTGCTTGTAACACGTCAACATTGAGGACAAAATGTTCACTTGCTTTCTAATATATTCCACCAACTAACAGGAGCAATGATGAAGAGATAACCAGTGTTCTTCACTTCACCGCAAATAACGTCAAGAAGTTATGCCTGGTCGGTGTATGTGAGCGCAAACTGCACTCCAGAATCCATTTTTGCAAACATTACTCGGCTTTGTTACCTTGTTTATCTGGTTTTAAAACCTCTAAGGCTTCAGGGCAATTTATTCTTACCAGGCAAAACCCACAACAAAATCCATTTTACTTTACTATTGTGTAGTTTTCGCCGCCTTTGTTGCCTGAGAACCACCGGGGCTATCTAAAGCAACCAAAGAGTTTTATTATTCCTGAACTTTCCACAGACAGAGCACATGTCAAACGTGACATTATAGGCTGACTTCTTTAGTGAGAATTTGATTAAACCTATTCAATTCAGGTGGCCTGTCAAAGTACAATGCAAGTATATAACATGCTCAGAAAGCTCTATTGTTGGGAGCGTACTAAAAATTACCCTTTTCACACCCACAATGCACTGCAGCAGGTGATTGTTAACAACAAGCAACGTTAAACATGAAGGTTTATTTCAACTCGGCAAGTCTGGATCGGGGAGCAAGAAAATAATCTACAGGACACCTCAAAAAAAAAAAGAATTACAGAAAGTTTCTTTTGCTTTATTTTTCAGTCTTGTTTTGAACAAGCGACCTTTCTGAACTGGTAGAGACTTTCGCAACTAGTTAAGCAGTGACAGCTGGTTATAATTAGTCGAGCAAACGACATACTGATTCAATCGCTCAAAACAAAGCGTGAGAGAAGGGAGCGCTTAAAGGCGGTTCCGTTCAGCCTCTAACGCGATCCCCTCCGCACGGACGTCTAGTTGAAGGACTTGTGTGTACCTGTATTCCAGCATGGCTGCAGAGGTAAAAGTCGAACTCGTAAGGGTGTGTGATGTCCGTGTCGACAGTCGTACCAGCAGGAATGTTCCCGCTGCGTCCCACCTGCAAACAACATTCGCATTGCCATGTATTAAAAAACAAAAAAAATAATTGGCATAACATTTTTTTTTTTTTTTACTCTTAGTTTAGTCATTAATTATCCATTTCCAGATGGAATCCGTGACACAAACAGTTGCAGTTTTATGTACAGAGGTTACCAGATAAAAACCTGGACTATTATCTTTTTATTTTATTTTTTACCCCAATTACAGCTTGATTTCTTTTGAAAAGAGTGAACAGGGAATGTAAATATCCTAAATCTCACCATTAGAGCTCCATTCTCTTTTGTATTATCAGTGTTAAGCTTCATCAACCGGCCAATTTAGCAATTTGAAAGAACACGCTCTCTTTCAGAGGTTTCAGCCTTTCTAGTGGCTCTAATACGCTCAAAATAAAGCCGTTGCTCGAGTCTCTTTGGTGTGTCTTAAAAAATTTTTTTAGAATTACAGGCTGTAAACAAACGTATCAATGAGCGTAATTAAGCATGCGGCTGATAGAGAGACGGTAGGGATGAGTGAAATGATGCCCATCCAAACATCTACTAATCCATGTTCACCTGGTGTGGAGATGATCTGATGAATAATATGTATAATGTGTGTCTTGTAGCAGGAGCTTCTCAATATTACAGCCTGGCATCAATGACTACAGGTCAAATTTTATAGGCCTGAAGGTCAACACACTTTCTATCTGACGTCTATATTAATAATTATTCTTATCACGTCGTTGCAACCCGAAATAATGTGTGATGTGACAGAAACCATGATGATAGGTGAGACCTTTATCGTGATTAAAATCCGAGTGTCTGTGTGCAAGCTCACCCTCTCGTTGCGGTCGGCGCAGAACAGGCGGGTGTGGTGGCGTTTCTGCACCACGATGTAGGTGATGCCCGGCTGATACTCCTTCTCCAGGCTAATGCAGGCCTCCCTGATAGCCAGCAGTTCATAATACAGCACCTGAAGCCATGCATACACACGCAATCGTTTGTCACACAGTTTTCTCTTTATCTTGTCATACTGGGCAAAGCTGGACAGTTTTGTGTTGTGCCACATTGCTGGTTTAAAAACGCACAGAAATAAAACTCATGTAGGGAATGCTGTTAAAAGATGCCTCATGGATATAAGAAAACTAGGCAGTACGCAGTTGTTGAAAAGTGATCACTGACCTGCCTGAACTGGCCCTCAGACACACCGTCCCTGTAGAAGATGATTCTAGTTGGTTTGTATCTGGTGGACTTGTAGAACTGGATAAGGAGCTCGCGTACCATGGAGGCCAAGTCCTGGATTACTTCCTGCCGTGGCCTCTGTACCCGCACAGTGGCACAGTACCGACTGGGATGGGCGTCCATACTACCTACCACCTACGGAGAAGGAGACGGAAAGATAAAAGACATGAAGACACAGGAATTACTGGAAACTAAAGATAGAAAAGAAAGATGATGACGCGCGCAGTAAAAAGATGACGGAACCACTCACGGCAGCGATGGACGGCTTTTTCCCGTCTCCAGCAGGAGGGTGTGTGACATCTGCACCAAGGAAGATCACGGGCTGCTGGAACACTGATGGCCTGAAGAACAAACGCACACATTTGCCTTGGTATTTTTGAAAGAACTTTGAACCGATGTGAATAATGAACCCTATGTCCCCTTCCCCCGCCGGAACACTATGGGCATGCCGATAAATCACATACAACCTGTTTGTACCTGAACACACAGTTCACACTCGCTCACCTACACCCACACACTTACACTGCATCTCTTCCTTTCTGTGTTTCATGATCTGTCTGTCTCTTATTCTCTTTATCCTCTTATAGACCGCTCATTCAGTACTGTCTCCTTTTTTGCATGTGCCTCTTCCTTCCTGTCCTCTTGTCTCTCCCACCATCTGTCTTATTCCCTGCTATTCGCTCCATTTCTCTCCCTCTGTCTACCTTTCTCTACATGTCTCTCTCTGCACATCTGTACACTCCCTCTGCCCTCCCACACATACGTCTCTCTCTCTCTCTCTAATCAGTTCTCACCGCTGATGTGGTACCAGGATGTTGTTGATGCCGCCGAGTTTGACGTTGATCTTTAGACAGAGGTTGGAGAGCGTCTGCGGTGACGTCTTGACCACGTTCTTCACCTGCACGCACTGAGTGGCCATTCCTAAAAGAGTGTCTCCTACGCGCTTCACCTCCGCTAAACACACACACACGGAGTGTCACTTTCTGAGGACTTTTATTTGTTTTATAAAATATCAAAATATCAATAACACACATTTCTCTCTAAGGAACCAGAGATTATTTTAGTTTGAAGTCTTTCAAAAAAAAAAAAAAGAAACAAAAGAAATAAAGAAAGGCTCCAGCTGGAGGTACTGAACATCACAGAGTGTCAAATGTAAGCTTAAGGAGAAAAGACACTCGGTCACACTCTTTCACTAGCAAGAGAATCCTATAGCTGTTTTAATAGGAAACTTTTAACCAATCTACAGACTTAAGGTGTGTTTCCACCAATCAGGGATGATTTCAGTTCCTGGTTCATAATTTGAAATACTGTTTTAGTTCCTGTTATGTGTTGTGCTGAACATTTTTCATTGAACGGGTTCAAATCTACAGGGGTTTTGTAGGGATCTTTTTTAACATTACAGAGATAATGTAAAAATTATATACAGTATTATGTTATATTAGATATATAAAACATATACAACGATCAGGCATAACATTATGACATTATACATTATGAGCGTTGAAGTGAATAACACTGATTATCTCTTCATCATGGCACCTGTTAGTGGGTGTGAGATATTTATTAAGCAGCAAGTGAACATTTTGTTCTCAAAGTTGATGTTAGAAGCAGGAAAAATGGGCAAGGGTAAGGATTTGAGTGAGACAAATTGTGATGTTTAGATGACTGGGTCAGAACATTTCCAAAACTGCAGCTCTTGTGGGATGTTCTTAGTCTGCAGTGGTCAGAATCTATCAAAAGTGGTCCAAGGAAGGAACAGTGGAGAACCCGGCGACAGGTTCATAGGTGAATGAGGCTACGTAGGGAGTGAAAGCTGGCCCATGTGGTCCGATCCAAAAGACAAGCTCCTGTAGCTCATATTACTGAAGAAGTTGGTGGTCATAATGTTATGCCTGATTGGTGTATAATATATTAAATATACATAAACACTGTCTACTTCTTCAAATCATTAATGGACAGACTGCTATCAGAAAAGTGTTGTGTTTTTGTGTACCATAAACAGGTGTTTTCCCGGGCAGGATGACGATGATGAGCTGCAGGCCGGAGTAGGTGTTCTTAAGGTGCCTGAACATGGGTTCCACGCTGTCGGCTCCTTGTGCGTACTTACAGAAACACGGCTGGCCCTGGATGGGCATCCCAGCGTCCTTCGAGATCTTGCGCAGCTGATCTGTAAACCCCCTAAAAGACAAGAAAGTGAGTACGAGACAGAACCGATCGTTCAGAACATGACGCCGTGTTACTGACAGCACTGGAACTGTCTTCGATTAGAGCGGAGAAGGAGGACGTACTTAAGGATCTCCTCTCGGCACTGCCTCTGCGTGGCGAAGCACGCGATGGCCCACATCTTGATCTCTACGCCGGTGTGAAATTGTTTTCCTCGCATGTCCCACACGCCGTGACTGGGCGTGGCCACGGTCCGATTCTGCAAGAAAAGCACAAGGTTGATCTGCTGCATGCTGGTTCAAAAGCGCGCACACACACACACACACACACACACACACGCACACACACACACACACACGTACGGGGAAATACTACTTTATACTGTTCCATATTCAATATGCTTTAACACATTTAACATCAGATTAAATACAAAAATATAAATATATTTTATATATAAATAAATAATAAAAAAAAAAAATAGAAACATGAAAGTCACCGCCATGCATTTGTAACTACTTGCGATTTTTTTTTTGTTTTTTTTTTTAAATAATTAGCAATTATATAACACTCAAATTAATAATATAATAATAAGATAATATGAATCAGACTTAAGTTTCATTGTGTTCAGACATTCATTCAAAACACCCCATTTTACTATTCGTTTAATGTGTTGGAGTGCCATGGAGTGTCAGGAAGCTCAAGTATCGGATGTTAAAATCCAAAGCTACTTTAAAGTGTGCTTTGGCGTGCAAACGTGATAGCTGCGAAAAATAGAAATTAGCTTCGGGTTAACTCCAAATGGGGATCGTCATCTGCTCTCATATACATGAGAAATTGTCTTGACATTGAACGTCCTACACTATCAAAGTAAAAATACTATAAAAAAAAAAAAAACAATTGATTCTTGACTCATGACAGAAATGATGGTGAATTGCTGACTGATGGGCGCTGGGTAACAGTCAGTGGAATTAGTCCGACCCTATCACAGTGAGATGGTTATTGTTCAACACACACGTAGTTCACACCAGCAGAGGTTAGAAACGGGGTTAGTTCCTCCAGTGGAGGGCCAGACAGGCAGACGAACAAAGAGAAATGAGCGTGATTTAAAGGAAGGGTACCAGAAAGTTCTCTGAGCTCACCCTGCCCCCGTACTGCAGCATGGGCGCGGGCAACACCCGACCTGTCACGTGAGCCATCTCGTCCCGAACTTTGAACTGGAACTCCTGAACGAACGGGTCGGCCTCGTAGTTGGCGCTGCGTACCTGTGAGGGGAGAAAAAGAAAGAGAAAAAAAAAAACAAAACAAGAAAGGGAAGAATAAGTATTAAGAGAACAAGATATGATGAATTGAACAGAAGAGAAATAAAGCAAAGAAAAAAGTAGCAAAGCAAAGCGAAGAGAGCAAAAAGAAGTGAAGAGAAGAAAAGAGAAGAATAGAAGCTGCAAAAAAAAAAAAAAAAAAAAAAAACAAACAAACAAACAAACATAGACCTCAAAACACTTAAAAAGCGTTCTTCTGAAAAGCATTCTGTCCCCTGACAGAACATTTTGTTTGAAACCAAACATCGGAGGATTCTTCTAAGAATCGCGGCCACAAACTGGGGACATTTTGTACGCCGGCAATGTCTGGTTCATTACGCCCACGGCCCATTTCACACTGTTACCTACTAAATGAATCGACTGACTTTTTCAAGAGTGGAAAAAAAAAAACAAAAAAAAAAAAACAAGCATCTTTTTCATTTCAATAAAATGCATTTGATCGACCCTTAATATGTTGGGTGTTTGAATCTGGCTAACAAGTGAAATAACAATCGAATATTACAGCATAGTGTTCTAGTATTGCACAAGTCACATGACAAGGTAATCAACTCGAAAAGCCATAGATTTACATATGAGAATATAAAATTTGATACATTTACATAAATTTTTATATAAAAGACTCACTAACGTGGCTTCGAATTGCATAGCTGGTGCAAGTTCCTGCAATGTTATACACTGATTACACTGCAAAGATTATATTGACTTTTTTTTTTTTTCTTTCAATTGAACGCAATGCAAATTAAGTAGAACAAAAGTAATGGCACACTTCAGAACAGGAAGAGGAGATAAGATCTGTCGGTGGTAGCTGACACGACGCTCTGGCTGAGCTGAATTACTGGAAGCCGTGGTTAATAGTCATTTTGAAGCTCTCAGCTTGGTGAGCGTTTTTTTTGTTTGTTTTGTCGGTGAAAATGCAAATCAGGTTTGCACCAAACCACTTGCTGTTGAGCAGCAAATAAATATGAACACAAAGAAAACCATTACTGGAGTGTCTACAGTCTGGCGTTAACATTAACTGGTAAAATGAAGCTTTGTATTTCTCTTATTAATGAACATTTCAAAATACCAAACCAAACTTTTGCTATTATCTAAACCTCTTCTGACCCAGAATTCTACCTTCATGAAACCACACCTGCTGCCTAAGAAAAATATCACTCCAGCTTCAAAAAGCCTCCTCCTGTTTTATATATGCTTAACATGCTGCATTGCAATGTGGTATCGAAACGTTTCGAGACGTCCAAACCGTTCGGCAACTTGTGCATGATGATCGTCGAAAACAATCCACGTGATCTCGCTCCCGCACCCACCCTACTCGCCAGATTTGGCTCTCTCTTCCCGAAGATGCAGATCAGGCTCGAAGGTCGCAGTTTGACGCCGTTGAGGAAAATCAGCACGAATCACAGAAGGTGCTTGTCAAGCTTCGAGAAGAAGACTTCCAAGACTTTCTGAAGGGGACTATCGTAAAAGTAGATAAATAAAGTACTCTCTCATAAACAGAGCTGGTCCTTTTACCTATGGTGTGTAATTATAAACGCCAGCATGCCTCTTTAACTTTGGGTTAAGAGAAAAACTAATCAACTCACAGAATAAAAAAAAAAAATACGCATCATATTGATTTCAAGTATCTGAAAAGGTAAAGGCGGTTTTAACTTCTCACGTGCACATTACACTGGTTTTCTCTTTCAATTCAAGAAAGATTTGCACCAATAATGGAAAGCTGATTGGCTGTTGCATGTTGGTCTCACTTGTAGTCGTAATACAGCGAATTAGATTTGCGAAAGAAAGAACATCATCACTGGAGAAAACATTTGAAAGAGATCAATGCATTAGAGGCCGCGTTACATGAACATCGGAAAATTAACACCTGTTAAATAATTTTAAAGAACAGAGAATGTAAGACTTTTTAAGGTTTAAAATTTAGATTTTTCAATTTTAGACTCTGCAGAAACCTTGATTACAGCACAGTAAAATTCTTTCTTTACATCCCCCAGCGTTGCATTAAGTATTAAGGGTTGAGGGCCCCAGAACCGCAGTCTGGCGATACTGGGGCTTGAACTCCCGACTTTTGATCAGTAACCCAAAGCCTTAACCACTGACCTACAACTTCCCCCAATAATGCATAATTATGCCAATTATTAATTAATGTCAACTGGAATTTAAGTTATAGCTTTACATCCAATACATTAATTTTGACCCAAGACACAGGCTTTTATAACAGAGTTGAAGATATCACCATTATTATAATAAAAAAAAAAAATAATAATAATGTAACTCCACCATTGTGGACCTGCTGGACCATGCTGTATCTAAACAGCAGGGGGTGCTCACCAATCTGCTGATCTCCTCCTGGCGATCGGGTGCGGAGCGAGCCGTGGCTTTGATCATAGTGGACGTCTGATTATCGGTCAGTTTCTTGATGCATCGCTGCCCTGCTACGATGTTACACACCTGAACAACAGAAACGGTACCAGACCATTTATTAGTTTAATGTATAATTTAATGTAAAAGAGAGCTTTTGAATTGAAATTAAAGAACACAAGCTTAAACTTAAACTATTAGCATTAATGAGAGCATTTCAAGAAGAACTGATCACCTCCAGGGGCAGGTAGGTGTGTTTCTGCTCCTGGCCAACCTGCAGACACGGCAGGTGAGGGTACTTCAGCTGCAGGTTGTACTTTTCTCTAAAATACTGAGCGACTGTTCGTTCCACCGTTTGGCCATTTTCTAACTGCAAGGGGAACCTGCAGGATAGAAGGAAGGGAAGTGATCCATCACATCTAGTCATGTCATTCGAGCGATATTGGTCGCGTGAGAAATCAAAGAGAATATTAAGTACTTGCTCAAATATTGTCTAAATATTAATATAAAATGTATATAAAAACATTGCACACGTCTGAAAAAGCTGTAAATCCCTGTTAAAATCTCAGTAATAAGTTTTCATGTGAACAGAAGTCATGTCAGGTTCCCTCAGGCTTTGCACTGTCCCAGCTCGGGCCCCTGCTCTGGACCACAATGAGGCTGACTCACGTTTGATGGCTGGCAGGTCGGCGGGTCACGTTACACACTCGGTACTTCCTCCGCATGGTTCCGCAGTGTGTCACCTCCACTTTAAGACCTAAACACACCCACACGATGTAGAAAGGTATCAGAAACACATTGTCGTATTATTTTACTGTAGCGAATATGTGGGCGTGTAAATATTGAAACAGTTTGGAAACGAATTCACTGGTTCCTGAAGGCTTTACAAGGATCACATGCTTTAAAAGTCCAGATTTCATGCTCATTGCACCAGATTATACATATTAATGTGACAGTGTGATTGTGAGTCACACCGCTGAGTGAAAGCCGTATCAAAAAAGATCGGCTACAAGAAACAGATGACGCATAGGTTTGGGAGGGGTTAGGGCAAGAACAAGCCAGACTAGAGTACTCATCCTTTCCTATTGTTCCCCCCCCAAAAAAAAGCCCTCAAGTCACTTCTTATGCACCCTGTAAAAGACTTGCCTTTGATTTCTTTGGTGAACTTGACTCGGTGAGAATCGGTGAGGGGGCGAGGCTGCTCGTCGATGTTGTGGATATCCAGGACCTCACACATGAACTGGATGACTGGCTGTGCTTTGTAAAAGGCCGTGGCTGACACTAAAAAAAAAAAATAAATAAATGGAGAAACAGAAAAACATTAGTCAATCGAAGAAAAAGTTTACCTAATTATACACAATATGAGGTCAAAACCAGTCCACATGTTTGCTTTCTTAGATTCTGAACTGAACCGGATAAGCACCGTTTTAAAACATGGTCTGGAGGAATCCCAAGAGTCGAAAGCCTAGTCAATAATTCTTTTAACTTTGTTCGAATTCACAATCCACAATTAGGAGTAGTTACTAATGTTTGACTGGTCATACCATTTGATTTTTGATTTTTTTGTGTTTAATACAAACCTTAATAACACAAAAACAAGGGGGTGTAAAAATGTCTAAATAAGTCAAACAGACGCTGACAGATTTTATTTAGGAACTCAAAACATTCTCCATTTCCTTTACAGACCTTAAGACGAAAAAATTATTAATGGAAGATGGTAGAAGTGAGCTGGGGACTCTAGAGGGGTCAGTTAATAATCAAAAACAGATAGGTCAATAATTCCAGAGTCGTATATTGTTGAGGTGGGGTTTTTTTTTATTAAAGGAAGAAAAAAGATTGGTGAATTTTTTGCTGTTTTGATTACTCATTAGTAGAGGTCGACCGAATAATCGGTTTTGCTGATTAATCGGAATTAATAGTTGATTGCTTGAAAAGACATCCCGATTTTTCAGGTCAGGTGTCATTACAAGAGCGGCCTCTAGAGGGAATCACTGACGGCATGAGACTGCGTGCTGCACGGCGAGCATTATAATATATATACACATTATTTTATATATATATATATATATATATACACACACACACGCACACACACACACACACACACATTTCTTAGTTAGATAAATTAGATTTATTAATTAATATAGAGACAGATGATCCGCTATTGCGACCTCTAATGGGAGCAACCTAAAGATGATGATTTATTAAATAATTAATTCATATTAATTTCCTTTAGCACATTTTCATGATTCAGTACTGTTTTTTAAAATTTTTGTAATGAAGTTCAGTACTATTTTAATATTATTTTTATCCATATAAAAAAATTAGGAGATTCATCGGTTATTGGCAAGTACGATCTATTCTAGCTATCGGTAAAATCCACTATCGTTCCACTGCTACCCAGAAGTGTAATGCGATGATTAAAGCCAAATGCATGGTCTGGCATATGCGTGACACATTATTAAAATTCCGAACAATGTGCATGGGCGTCCATGATGATTAATGCGAAACATATAAGTACTGCATTTCTTTTAAAAAAATTAGCTAATTATAAATAAATAAATAAATAATAAAGTCTCATTTAGGGAGTGTTTATTTCAAAGGGCGTGGTTTGGACACTGGTGAGACGTAATGCTGACGTTTGCTGCAACTAAATGTAGACAATGTTTCTGGAATAAGTTCGTCAAAGACAAATCAGAGTTCCAACCATTAGAGCTTAATAACAAAACCTTAATGTATTCATTATATCCAAAGAATTAGGAGGAAAAGAATGCATCTGTAACAGAAAGAAATTCGAGCCTCACTGGCTTTTCCTCTTGAGAGAACGAGGACAATCAGCTGCTCTGTACTTTTAGCTGTTTTCCTACACACTTGCTGAGGAGTGTGAACAATCAGATGACAGCAGCAAGGAATCGATAAATCTTAGTAACGCACTTGCACCCGGGAGTGGCGTGAACTCGGAGCCGAGCCACAATCGCCCGCTTTCCCGCCTTTTCTGCAACTATTCAACCCATTATAAGCGACACAAAGAGAGTGTAAAGAGAGAGGTGCTCTCAGACAGGAGGGCTTTTCCCAGTGATGGCAGGGGGGCAGAGCAGGAGGAGTGGGCTTAGTCAACTGAAAAATGTCTCGAAGTGTGAAAGAGTGCTGTGTGTGTGGTGGGGGCGGCTGGCGGGGGGGGGTGTTTGTGGGGGAGACCCTTCAGACAAAGAGAGACACTAAGCAAGGAGTGAAAGCGTGGCTGAAACTCCTTTCATACGTGCACGACGATATATAGACAGAGTAATGGTTAGGAGGGAATTATAACAGCAATTGAGGACTAAATGTGGAATGGGCCGTTTAAAAATTATATAGGAATCTTACAGTCAGGTGTCCACATACTTTTGTCCACACTGTGTGCGTCTTTCATTAGAACCAAATTACTATTGTTTACTAGTCATATTGTGGGCAGGAACCTTATCCTTTTTGTCGCAAAATTAATCCTCAGACTTTCTAGGCCTCGCAGTGCTGCTGCAATGGAATGTGGGTGTGAAAGGAGTGAATCTGCCAGATTAACTTTTACACCAGTGCTGGTGAAGTTTTATATGTGGTGTTAAGTCTGAAAAGATAGAGATTTGAATTCTGGCTCTCCAACGCCTGTTTACAGAAAGAAAAGTACCCTTACCATCAATGTTGAGCATCATCTTCCACATAGCGGGACGTACGGACTGATGGAAGCCGAACCAGACCTCTCTTCCTCCTCCCAGAGGATGGTCGTATCCCTCCGGAGCAGAGAAAAACGAGCGGCCCACTGGAGTGTATCTGCAGGAGAGTTGCAAAAAGAATTGAGCAACAAACATTAAACATTTGCTAAACACCTCTACCAGATTGACAATTTTTTAGCCAGATTATCAATAAAACAGTAAATGTGCAATAGAAAGGTCTTCAAAATTAGCGGGTTGGCCGATTAATTGTTTTGCGGATTAATCGCACGCATAGTTGATTGCTGGAACGGCAAAAATACATACAGATAGTTTTTCCGGGTTGCGTTATACAGTACAAAAGCGGCCTCTAGAGGCGAATCACTGACACCATGCGCTGTTTATTTTAAGTGCTTTTTATTCATTTTGGATGTAATTATTTGTATTTATTTGGAGTGTTCATTTTTTATTTTAGTTTAAATGCTTGTCATTTATTTTAACCAACATTTATTAACATAATTAATATATTCATATTTATTTATTTTAGCACATGATTCAATACAGGTATTTTTTTGTTGTAATAAAGTTCAGCACTATTTTAAATGGAGTGTTTGCTTCTTTTTTTTTTTTTATCCAGTATCCATTTTAAAAAACCATCAGTTGATTAATCAGTTGACGGAAAGTACGTCTTATATATAACCTAGCTATCTGTATCAGCAAAATCTACCTCTATTCAAAGCTATTCCTAAACCTTTAAATTATAATAGGTAAATATATGCAGAAAATGTTGTTGTATAGCACAAAATATAACCTCAATATGATTTTTTTCGTTCCGTTTCCCGGCTTTCCCCCTGTCTAGGGTTGCTGGTTGGATGCTCCGATTACAGCACAAGCAACTTATGAACCGAGGTCAAACAGAGTGCCGAGCATTCCCCGTCCCCAGACACTACAGAGTGAGGATCCTCTCCCGGTTTAAAATAGCCTCTGCCTTAAACCTTGACAGAGAACATAAATAACACGATCTGAATGAGTGATTATCGAGCAGGTCATGAACAGAATGAAGAGCACAGGTGTGTACAGTACGGTGTGCAATCATTCCTTGCTATTCGTTGGTTTCACTTGGATTTATTCTTCTGTACTTCTGCTCATCACTCCTACCGCCCTCGGTCACGCAAATCACACCCTATGCTGCTTCGTTATCAAGTAATTCCACTGATATTGAGAGACTTCATTGCAAGTTATAAAAACCAGACAGACAAGACAGACAAGAAGATCTCTAAATGTTTACTGCAAGACTCCTCTTTGCCCCATCCCTCTTTTGCCTTTTTTTCACTGCAAACATTTCAACCATCCCATTAGACCATTAAAAAAAAAAAATAATAAATTATATATATATATGTGTGTGTGTGTGTGTGTATGTGTGTATATATATATATATATATATATATATATATATATATA
>JAAIIK010000023.1:3248841-3287447 GCA_014706435.1 Silurus glanis
CTGTCAGGGTGCGAGCGAAACAGGAGGCGGAAGCCGGAGTACAGCTCGCTCGGGTTTTAATAACAAGAGTGAGGGAGAGAGATACACACAAGCACACACACACACACACACACACACGGCAGTCCTTCGGTTGAGTAAGTCCGAGGTGTTCTTGAGGAGAAGCGTAGCTGATCCGAGACGCACGGGGAGGAGAAGCGCAGCCGGTACGGGATTGTGGAGTCCGAATGGAACGGACGCATAGAGTCCTGTCTGAAACCCGGAACACGAAAACATGCAGCACGTAAAGTCCAACACATACAATAACGAACGGGGAGTGAATGTGAGTGAGGGGTTTATGTAGGAGTGGGGTGGAGTGATGATGAGCTTCAGGTGTGCATAGTTAAGCCTGGAGCTCCAGAGAGAGCGGAGGCATGAGAGACAACGAGCCCCAGGTGTGCGTGGTTAAACCTGGAGCTCCAGGGAGAGCGTAGGCATGAGCGCCACAAAAGGGGGGCGTGGCAGGTGGATCCCTGACACAATCAGTGTTTGACTCATTATTATAATTCTATTAATAGATCAGTGTGCTGAGTAACTGCAACTGAGTTGATTAAGCAAAGAGTCTTGGGACAAAAATGATAATAGGAACATTATAGCCATAATAAACCATAGTACTTTTGATACTTAAGTAGGCAAATACTTTTGTACTTCTTTTTAAGTGAAAGTTTAAAGAAAGCATTTTTACTGGAGTAATATTTTACATAGTGTATCTCTGCTTTGAGTGCATGGTTTTTCTAATTCATTCACCACTGGTTCTTCCACAGAGACCTTGGCAAACCATGTCTTAATAGTCATGTTGGTATTTGGGAATCTTAATTCCACATCGGTGCCATGTTCAGGTGTCGGCCATAAAGGGTCGCTTTCTCCTGCATATTAACGTCCTTTAAAACAGGACAAATTGACAAATCGACATTCCTAAAATATCCATGTTATTTTGGCTCGGATATATATTATGCAGGGTGAAAAAAAATCCGTCGAAGAAAGTTTAACACCAGGTCTGGCAGTCTTCTCGATCAGTTCACAAGTTGCTAGTGTTTACTCGAAGTTCCCAGAGAATTCGCTAAGAGCCAAGGATTGCAATCCAATACGCACCAGAAATGGATCATAATGAGCCAATAAATATTGACACTGACTTGGAAAGCTGCCGTGTTCCTGAGAATTGGCACGGACAAAACACAAGTGCCATTTATAACTTTAGAAAAGCGCCAAGCTGACAACAAGTACACAAATGTACTTGCTGGCTCGCTCGTATCCTTTCACCTGTGTGTTGCGATCGGTGTTGTTTCGTATACCTCGAGCACATGCTGCCTTAATGCTCACACACCTCGTCAGAGAAGCGGATCTGGTACGCTTTAAAACTACACACTCTTTTCTCTTTAACTCCAAATGAAAACTAATAAACCAAGATCCACTATTTGGACAAAAGTTTGTGGACACCTGACCATAAGATTTGTATGTGCTTTCTGAACATCCCATTCCATATTTACTACCCATTTGCTCTTATAGTAATCTACACTATTCTGTTAAGATTTTTTCACTAGATTAGGGTGTGCTTTTGGAGATTTGTGCTCTTTCAGCCATAAGTCTGTTAATAAAGTCCAGGTACTGATGTGGGGTGCAGTCAGCGTTCCAATTCATCCAAAAAGGCATTCAATAGGGCATTATCATGCTGGAACAGGTTTGAGTCTCCTCGTTTAATTGGAGGGAAAGTTAATCCTACCACATCCAAAGACCGAACGATTGTGTGCCTCCGATTATAAGGTAACGATTTGTGGGTTAACAGCATATGGCTGGAAAAGTCAGGTGTCCCAATGCTTTTGCTGATGTAATCTAATGGTTCCTGTATTAAAAATTTGCATTGTTTTTTTTTTCTTTGGAGCTACAGAGAACTAAGAGAAGCTAAAAGATGGCGCAATTCCGTCTTTGAGCTCTTTGTCTCCTACAGGAGGTTTTAGGGCTCAGCTATAGTGGAAGTGGGTACAGAGAACTAAAGTGGTTTGACTCAATGATGGATGCTGCAGTAACTCAAATCTAACTCAAACTTTGCAGTTGATGACCTTCAGACCATCAAAAACATGTCCACAACAACCCATAAACTATAAACCTGGACACTCTGAAACAAATAGCAACATTTTCAAAATTGCTATTTGTTTCAAAGTTCTTACACACTGAAATGTGTTAAAAATAGCAAAACTGGACATGCGTAAAGGCTCCTGAGCTCGACGTCGTGGGCAGAGCTTCAAGGCTACTCTATTCACCCTCAGCGAAGAGAATGTTGCAGGTGTACAAATACTCGCAAACGGCGTTTGGTGTGTTTAGTGAGAGCAGTTGGGGGTGGGGGTGGGGGTGGGGAAGGGGGGCTCTTCGTACTTTACTAGTTGGATAAGGCTGCAGCCGGGCTTCATATAGCAAGATGGTGCAAATCGGCAGCAATTAGTCCTTTTTCATTCTGAAGGTAGAAACTGAATCTAACTGGAAAACAACGGACTGAACTATTTTGAGAAAGATTAGAAAAAGATTTCCACTATTTGTCTGGTTGGAAATGTATATTTAGATGGATAGTATATATTTATGACCACCTGCCTAATATTGTGTTGATCCCCCTTTTGCTGCCAAAACAGTCGTGACCCCTCGAGCATTACAGCATTAACTTTTTGAGCTACAGGAGCTCGTCCGTTGGATCGGACCACACGGACCAGCCTTCTCTCCCCACGTGCATCGATGAGCCTCGGTCGCTGGTTCACCACTGTTCCTTCGTTGCAACACTTTTGATAGATTCTGACCACTGCAGACCAGAAAAACCACACAAGAGCTGCAGTTTTGGAGATGCTCTGACCCAGACGTCTAGACATCAAAATTTTTTGTGCATTTTTTTCCCCCCAGTTGAAAATGGACAGAAGTACATACTCCATGCTGACACAATGCTAATTATTGAAGGTGCATTTTTTGAGCCCTGTCCAAAACAGCTCAGAGGAATGCAGGAATTCTTGAGGTGTAAATTCCACTGGTAGTACTGCCCGGACATGTATTGCTCCTGCGACAGGCAAGGTGAGTTTGTTTCATAAATACAAGACAAGCATTCCCTTTGAATTAAAAAACACGCAGATTTTAAAACGTGCATCGCTGTAGACTGCGGCTTTGTACAACCAACCGACCAAACAAGCTCGTCTCGATTGCGTATGGGAGTTAATAAGAAACTCGGTGGCTAATAGCCCTGCTGCTTTGCATACCCTACATGCAAATGAGAAAAAGGGCAGGTGTAACAGGTAAACCCGAGCTCGGTATACCAGATAGATAGAGAGAGAGAGAGAGAGAGAGAGAGAGAGAGAGAGAGAGAGAGAGAGGGGGGGGGGGGGGGGGGGGGACCTTGGGCACGGGGAGGAAAAAGGGGAGAGGGGAATGGTGGGGGGGAGGAGGGGGAGAGAGAGAGAGAGAAGGGGGGTGGGGGGGTGGGGTACTTAGTCATCGAGGAGAAAACTAAACGTTTGTTCTCTTACTTCATGGAGGGCAGGTGTCTGAGGACTACATCCACCGCATGCACTGGGTTGGTGCTGATGGGCTTGTCCAGCTCCAGGGGCTCGGGCATGCTGCGTCCGGTCAACACCTCGTGCAGCAAGTGCCAGCTAACCAGAGACACAAACTTAATGGTGACTTTAAAAGGCCTGTCTTTGCCCCCTTCTCCCGGCAGCGTGACGTCCAGGTCCACCTGCGACACACAAGGCACAGGGTTCCTACACAATTTTCATTTAAAACTTCCATACTGTATTTAAGGCTGAAATTATCATCTGAAATAATGAATTTAAATATCAACTAGGGCTGCAATTAACAATTAATTTGATAATCGATTAAGCAGAAGATTCCTTTTTTCCCTCTCAGATTAATCGATTAATCATTTTTTTTTATTATTATTAAACGTTTTGCTTATTTTAGCTATATAAAACACAAATTCAGGGTATGTATGTATAAAAGTATACTTAAAAAAAAAAATCAAAAACCACATATTGAGTTTAACACTATTTTTAACATTTTATAAAGATTATAGTAGCTGCTTGTCGGGGAGAGCACGAGTGATTTCCCCTTGAACAAATCCGCTCATGCTGGGTTCATGTAATCAATGTAATGCATGAATAATGCTGGACGGAATGAAAATGGTTTTGTCAGTCACTGGTCAAAAGGGTGTGGCCTGTCACTCAAAACAAACTCGTAAGAATGCTGCGGTGATCTAGTAGATATACACCAAAACAACATTCTTTACATTTTTTTCCTTGTTGATAAAAAAACAAAAATTCTTATTCAGGAGTGAGCTCAATTATCCATGCGGTATTTCCTTTGCCCATTTTTGTCAGCCTTAAATAAATCACCTTAATAATAAGATTAACATATGAGATGATATCGAAGAGAAATAAACTAGTGGGTCACACATCATCTTACCCCTGCAGGGGCCACAGGAAGTGGGTTTGCTGTGTACAGGCTCCTCTTTCCATCATAGACTGGACGGCGATCCCCGAAGATGGTCACCTTAAAGTGCTGCACCATGGAATCCACCACTTCTCTATAGACACAAAAAATAAATAAATAAATAAAATAAAAACTGTATTATGAGAGGATTTATATATAAAAAAAAAAATAATAAAAAAAAGTTTAGAGTCTCAAAAAAAAGCATTCAAAATCTTCAATGTATAAAAAGGTGTCTTTTTTTTTTCTTTTTTTTTTTTTTTTTTTTAAATCTATGAACCTTTGTGGCTTCTGTAGCTGGTCCTGAAATAGTATCATTTATAAAAACTGTACTGCTATTTAAAAACGTGTCGTACCTGTTGACTCGGCGTGGGCACTTCTCGGGTTTAATGTCCACCTCGTAGAGGTAGACGTCCATCTTGGGGATCTCCACCTGGAAGCAGTTGGCCAGCAGCTTGATGGGCTTCCCCATGGTGCCATAGCCAGGTCTCCGGGGCATGGAGAATAGGGACTGGGCCCCAACGACTCCTGCAGAGATACGCAATGTGGGGAGGGAAAAAAAAAAAAAGAAAGAAAGAAAGAGAGGGTCAAATACCTGCTCATGAAATTTAAATAAGTAATATTATAATAATTTTAAAGGATTACTTTCTCCCTATGCCTTCAGAACAATGTGTTTATTAAATTTTTGACTAAGTGGCTTGAATATGTAAAGCAATTATTAAGTATAGAACAAATGTGCTTTACTTTTTGAATGTAGAGGTTATTATTACAGCACATGGGGAATGTGAAATGAGATGTTTAAAGAATAAATAAATAAATAAAATCACATGATCAGGTGTCCACTTATGCCGATCTCAAGCTTTAAAGTTGAACCCGAGTTTGCATAAACGCCTTAACGTTTGTTGTGAGCGTCTGTTATTTTCTACAAGTGGCACTTTCATGCAGCAGTTACTCGTAATTCAGTTCTCAGAATTAATATTGCTGGGAAAAAAAAAAATGCATAACTGGATGTACTGCTGCAGACTGAGCCAGCTCCGGGACAGCTGCTAATGGTTTCATGACGCTAAATTACCCACAACATGTCGACGGCAGCTCTTTCGAATCATCAAAAGCTTCTCTGAACTCCACGGGCGTGTGGAGGGGAAAAAAAAAAAGAAAAAAAAGTTAAATAAGAATAGTATCTCGCTGTGAGAGGAAAAAGGAAAGAACACTGTGGTCTGAAAAAACGCGGCGACTCGCAACATTTACAGAACAAGGTGCCAGCCACGTGTACCCTGCCCACACACGTGGGACGTCTCAGTCACTCGAATCCCCTTTTGTAGGGTTTTAAATAACAACCTCAAGGCCTCATACGGTTTTACGTGCCTCTTACTAAGCGTGGTGAGAGGTGATGGATGTGGTTGATTCTCTAATTTCCGCGCCAGAAGAATACGGAGAAACCCTCACCGATATCAGAAAAGGTGGAAGGGAAGAAAAAGTGATGTCACACCTTTTGACACGTCATTATGGTAAACAGAAATGTCCCTAGTAGCGTTCGACTGTAAACCAGGAAAAGAGGGTGTAGAAACATTTCTCCGGAGACATGACAAATTAAAGTCAGACCGTGTGTGTGTGTGTGCGTGTGTGTGTGTAAGATTCATTCCTGACTCATAACCCCCTATTTCAGAGGCCCATTTTGGATCTCTCTCTCTTTCTCAGGAGATCAGAGTCACATCCAAAATAACCAAGAATCAAAAAGCCGCTGCTGAGCAACTTTGGCGTGAAGTATGCGCCAGGCATGTGGATCTGTTTCAGCTGTACAGTATGGGAGGGAGGGGGGAAATAAAAACAGCTAAATAATATACTTTATTTATTAAAATATACTCCCACTATATTAAAAATACTACCATATACTACCATGGCTGAATGCTGGAATCTGATTGCTCAGAAAGTGTGCAGCCTGCTCGTATTAACGGCACGAGCAGCTCATGTTAATCCGCTCGTTCTATCATACTAAGACTTGGTACACGGGGGGGGGCTGTGTGGCAGAAATTAAACTTTGTTCAATGAAGTGAGACGTACGACCACTGACGTGGCACATTTGATTTTCGCCTACGGCACAAGTTTCGATTGTAACACGCTTTTTAATGGTAACTGATTTGTAACGTTTTTCAGTACAGAGAAAAAAAGGCTTCAGGACAGAGGGGTCTGTCCTGCGTACGCTTGGGTTTCTCGTTAAAAGGACAAGCTGTTCCTTTTGTTTGTTTTTTGTTTTATTTGTAAAGAGAGAGAAAACCAGAAACAGAAAGAGTGAAAATGAGACAGAGGCGGAGGAAGAGAGACAGAGTAAGTCAGAGACGAAGGGGGGGTAAATAAATAAATAAATAAAAAAAAGTGTCCGAGAGTCAGCAAGAAACAGAGGCAGAGAAAAAGTGAGAGAAGTACAGAGAAAGAGACAGAAAGAGAGAGACAAACAGTGAGAAAGTGACTAGAGAGGGCCTGATGGTTGTCGGGGATTGTTAATCATAACTTTACCATTTAAACAGAAAACAAACGATCTCTTGAAGGGAACAAAAAAACATAAAAAAAAATAAAAATAAAAATAAAAAAAAGCACAATGTTTTGTATAGCAATGAATGTTTCTACACGCTTTGTGTGTTTATTGAAAATAAATACTGAATACAGCTGAATGCTTTCTTGGGAGTTACAAGCCTTGTGCATCTTCTGCAGGTTCCCTCATTCATCACTGCATCTCTCTGTATGATATAACGGAGTTTGGTCATACCCCCCGTCCTCTATAACTGCCTCTTTCAACCCAACTACCTGCATGTCTTCCCTTACCACATCCATAAACCTCCTCCTTGACCTTCCTCTTTTCCTCCTTTCTGGTTGCTCCATCCTCAGCATTCTCTTACTGATATACCCCATGTCCCTCCTCTGCACATGTCCAAACCATCTCAATCTCGATTCCCTCACCTTGTCTCCAAAACGTCCTACATGCGCTGTCCCTCTATTACACTCGTTTCTAATTCTGTCCATCCTCATCACTCCAAATGAACACCTCAACATCTTCAGCTCTGCTACCTCCAGCTCCACCTCCTGTCTTTTACTCAATGCCACCATCTCTAAACCATACAACATCGCAGGTCTCATCACAGTCCTATAAACCTTCCCTTTCACTCTTGCAGACACTCTTCTATCACAACTGATGAGGCTCTAAATACTTTCTGAATACACAAAATCCACCATTCTTGTGATGAAACTGAGCATGTTCTTTCTATTGTTTTCTTCTGTGCAAATATCAAGAATAAAAGGAGCACCTGGCTTTTTTCCAGCCATTTGTGGTTCCTCCACAAAACTGTTACCCCAAAAATAGAGGCACACAATTATATAGAACATCTTTAGAACATCCTTAATTTAAACAAGGAGACCCAAACCTGTTCCACCATGACAATGCCCAATGATGTACACGGGTTGGAGTGTTTAATCTCCTGCTACAGAGCTCAGATCTCGACCCTATCGAACACCTTCGAGATGAATGTGCACACTGACTGCACCCCAGGCCTCCTCACCTATATCAGTACCTAACTTTACTAAAACCCTTGAAACAAATCTCCATAAAATCAACTGAAAGAAGAGTGGAGGTTCTTATAGGAATGAAATGTGGAATTGGACGCTCAAAAGGTCAACTAGATTCGATTCAACTTTATAGTCACTGTGCAGAGTACATGTACAGGGCCAAGGAAATGCAGTGGTATCGCATATCCCAGTTTGTTAAGAAGGTGGGGTCAAAGCAGCCGTGATATGGCACCCTTGGAGAAGATAGGGTTAGGCGCCTTGATCAAGGGGCCAACTGGAAGTTTGGCGGCACTGGAACTTGAACCGCCGACCTTATGAGCAGTTATCCAGAGCCTTAACCAGTAAACCACCACTGAAATATATACAAACATAAATACAAATTTTATGCTCAGGTATCCACAAACATTTGTCCATATAGTGTTTCTGCCCATGTGGTCATAACCACAGAATGACTAAATGAACATGTTCACACTTTGTGTTTGAGTCGGTGGTGCAGTCAAATAACTTTCTCAAAAATTGAGTAATTTCAACCCCATGACCTAAACAAGTCTGAAGTCCCCCAAGCTACTACTCAAGTCTTGAACTGAGGTGGGGGGGACAAGAATGATATATTTGGGGTTTTCCCATATTGTTTATTCAAATACTAAATAAAACACACCTAATTATGATTGGGGGGGGGAGAATGAGAGATTATATGTCGGAGTCAGAATCTCTGTTTTCCATGTGGGGCGCTGTACTCTCATGGCAACTGCTGCCTCACAACGTAACAACCAATTTGGGTTGTGCAGATCTGATCTAGCGCCGACCTTTTGGCAGTGCTGAGAGTCTGCTCCTAACTCCATGAAAAACTGTTTCCTTTTGAAAATGCATATTTTTCTCTCTGCTTTTTTTTTTTTAAACCCTCTCCAAAGTGGATGAATTTGTAACCGGAAGTTCGGAAAAGCCGGAAAGAAAACAAACAGCAAGCGCAAATGACGATGCGTCTTAAGCTTTGCTAAGCGTTTTTCGGACGTTTCAGAGTGGATGGGCAACTTTTGTGAAACGATAAACTGTATAGGGCAATAGTATGGAAATACATATTAAATACTAATTCAGAACTGGAAATTGCACAAATTAAATTCCATACTTTTTCATAGTTTTCCAAAATGCGCCCTGGTAGCAGGAGTGCATTACTATCAACTTATCTTTCACATTCCAGCTGGAGTTAATTGTGCTGTTATTTGAAAACTATGCAAACCATCTGATCGGTCAGATTTCTGTATATTTTGGATATTCCCTGAATACATTTATATAACTATCACAGGCATGTGGTATAAGTGAACGGAAAGACTTTTTATGGAAAAATCTTTTCCGATTTCATCTAACTGTAGGGTAATTTTTTTTATTATGCATCAAATAAACTCGAACACATTTCCAAAGCATGCAGTGTGAATTTAAATGTTCATTGAAACATTCTTGTCATCAGCCCCGAAATCCAAATTCAGAACCTGAGAGCTACATCACTGACAGCAGGTCATCTCAAGCGGACACGGGTCATGCTGAAGATCCAGTCAAAAAGTTCCTAAACAATTGTGAAGGAACTGATCGGTGTGCTTTAAGCAGCCCACACACACACAATTCATAGGCAAACACAGAACAGAATGCTCACTACATATTGACTTGCTGATATCTCTAATATATTGCAATAATCATCCAACCATGATGGTTTTTCATTTTCTCATGATCAGATCAACCTCCAGGCTTCCAAGGTCAAGCAGATTTTGTGTCGCTAATAGCTAAGGAACAAAAAAAAAGTGTAATGCTCACTTTATATGTGACAAATAAGCACTATTCTATTCATTTAAACCAAATTCACAATCGATTAAAATATTACATTTGCACTTTCCTGCTGGACTGGTGATTAAACTTCTGGACATGCATCATATTTCAATTGATAATTCGGGTGTTCAATCTCTCTAGCGTGGACATCATACGTATACATGGATGTTTTTACCAGTTCTTGTGGGTCAAGTATACAACCTGCATTAAACACAATGCGCTACGCATTCGTTTTGTACAAGCGCGTGGTTTGGAGTGTTATTCCACTCATACCACAGCATTTCTCTCCATCTTTCTTTCTCCCTGTTTCTCAGTGTTAGATCGAGATCTGGGTCTGGGTAACATCTGGGTCTGCTTTGTTATATATGCTGTGTGCTTAGGGTCATTGTCCTGTTGGAAGATGAACCGTTGCATCATTATGGGGTATTTGCAGAATTTTGAGTAAAATAATAAATGTAATCCATTTTTGAATAACGCTTTCCGGATGCACTTTATACAAGTTCTTTATCTATCTATCCATCCATCCATCCATCGATCTCTATATGTATGTGTGTGTGCGTGCGTGTGTGTGTCTAAAGCAGTATTTGACCAAAATGAATTTGAATAAACTATGTGATTTATTAAACGGCATGCCGCTTCGACACTGTGACGAGAAACAACCCAGGGGGAGGAGGGAGGATTGCGGAGGTTGCTATTTTCCTTTTTATCTTCCACTCGCCGACCACGTAAAAAAAAAAAAAACTCTGCTCGTGAGTCATCTGATCAACTCTCAGAAACACACACACACATGCGCGCGCGCGCGCGCGCACACACACACACACACACACACACACACCCCCGCACATGAACCACTCCACTCCGCTGCCTCTAGTCCTGAGGTGAAGCTTGTTCTCCCACGCTCACCTACTCACCACCACCTCATTTTCATTCACACATACACACCTGCACACAAAGCGTGGTGGGAGAATGACGTCATCAGATCTTCCACAGAAACGTAGCCTCGTGTATCAAGGTCATGCGAAATGAGGAGAAAAAGATCCCCATATCAAGTCCCGCATATAAAAGAAAATAAATAAATAATAATAATAATAATGAAAGAACCATGACGTAATTTCAACACGGTTACATACCTTATGACGTTCAGCAAACAAACTGAAGCCCACACACAAAAAAATTGTCTAGTAATAGTCATGTACATCTGTTGTCATTAAAACAGATCCGCAACGTGACAAAATGAATCGTTAAAACAAAGTATATAAAGTGACTTTTCCAGACTCAGATATGCAGATTTGTCTAAAAGGTTTTTAAGACCATATTTAACATCTGAAATATTGATTTAGAATTAAAACTATAAAACATGCGTTACGTTACAATCTCTGACTCATGTCAGAGTCAGAATCTCCGATGTTTTCCAAATCAAATTTCATTCTTTTTATACTTTTCCAAAATAAGAAATGGCAAAAAGAAAAAAAAAGGAGTATAATTTTTTTTATTCCAATAAAATGCCCTTGAACTTAATTAGGTTTGAATTAACCCCAAATAACGTATAAAAATTTACAGCCGGAAAAACTGTGCTCGTGCGTCCAATCGGGTCGCGCGTGCAGAGCTTGCATGGTTAAGCTAATGCAAATTTTTATTTGAATTCTGTCTGACTGGCATGATAAACATGGTAACGTGAGGCAGGAATGAGCCGAGGGTTTGGTTCTACGACATTTGGCACATCAGACGGACTAAGAAAAAAAGTGCTGTGCATAGACCATATGAATGACTTCCATTCTGGGCCTGGGATGGTGAATGAGACTCTCTGTTACAGACGTATCATAATGCTATAGCAGGGAGATAGAAAGAAAGAGAATAAAATGTATACTGCTGGTGGTTATGGGGGGGTGGGGTGCAGAAAGGCCGGTGATGGTGAAATGAAGAGAAATAAAGAGTAAAAAGGGGAAAAAAACCAAAAAACCTTGATCACCTAAAATCAACAAACTTGTGCTAATGTCAGCATTCAGGCTCTTTTCCTCTTAGTGTCGGTCTCCTGAGCACAAAGCGCCTCTCTAAACTGTCCACTGACTACATGTTACCTCTACAGAGAGGCCCCTCACTCTCACTCTCACTCTCTCACACACACACACACACACATACACTTTCCCCCTCAGACAAACACACACACGGTATGATCTGTTTGCCACCAAGTCTGAAACGTTTCCCAGGCCAACAGCCGACTCCAGAGGGCCCCAAGCTTTGCGTGAGATCGGCACGTCCAGCGTTAGACTGAGGACAGCCATAAAGGTAAATGTAGAGAGAACATTGTGCAAGAAACCTTCAGAGCTGGAGTGCCTGCTTATGGAATGGAAAAAGCAAAGCGGAGAGAGAAAAATGGATGGGCACACTGAAAAAAAACGGCAAGAGGGTCACCTGAGAGGGAGACACACACACACACACACACACACACACACACACACACACACGCTTCTCGAAATGTGGGTGTGAACACAAACCAGCTGCATGGGACAGAGACTGTGTGAGCTTGGAGATGCAGAAAAGGCCGTTAAAACACACACACACCACCGGGACATCCTTAAACGCTAACTTCAGGACATCCCCCTCTTTTGTCCTTTACGCTGAGTGATGGGAAACACCTGGCACCTTACGCACCGTTAATCACGCCACGCCCAACGTACACTGAGCCACCAGTACCGCAGTGCGAGTGTGGATAGGAGTTGTGACTATTGTGCATTTTCACAATCCTACTGTCCTACAGGTTTCATCAGATGTGCTTTGATGAGCTCTCTTGAAGAAACATGGAATGTTTGGAGGAAAAAAAAATTTATCCGGAGAATTCTGGGAAGATTTTGCGGAGGTTTGTGCTCATTCAAGCGCAAAAGGCAACAGCAAAAGTGGACACCTGACCATAAGATTTGTATAGTGTTCAAAAGGGGTTGTGGACAGAGCTCTATAGCAGGAGATCTTCCACTCCAAACCATGTAAACCATATTTTCATATGCTCCTGCATCCAAAAGACGTCCTATGCAACTGTGCGCCTGCAACTTTGTGGTTACAGTTTGGAGAAGAACCACATACAGCTGGAAAAGTCAGGTGTCCCAATATGTGTCTATACTGTGTATTTAATGACTTTTTGTTCATGGAGATCGGTTTGCTCCATTCTAACAGTTTCCCAACATTACCCAAAACGTTTATGCGTAACTCTTGGTTCATCTCTACGTAAAAATAAGAGTGATACGGCGGTGCTTTTCTTCGTTACACTCCAGCTCTCACACAGCTCTCAGAGCTTTACATATCATTTTCTTTTATAGTCATTACTAACTATTGCTTTCTGAATGCTGAGTCAAGCGGTTTCCTGTTAGTATCTTCTACTTTGAGGTTGGATTTCTCATATGACCTTGCTGCAAAATAGTGAGCCTGATAAGAAGCATTTCAAGAATAAAGATGATGTTCTGACGTTTATCATCGTGTAGCCCACAGACGGATGCTAATCGAGCAGAAATCATGTGTAGGCTGTGCGTTTCTTTCATTCGTGGGCAGGATGTAACCGTGATGTAAGACTTAATAGTTCAGAGGTCAGGTGTAGGATCACTTGCACGCACCACGCTGAAGGTTAATGAAGATAAGAGCATTCGGTGTTGGCATTAAGGTGAATTTTGCCCTTTTGGTAGAGATACTGCTAAGATGTGTTGTAGATACAGCAGATGAATTAACTCGGGATTGCAGCATTACTTCATTCAGACTGTACAGGTTAGTCAGAAAGCGGTGTTAACTGAGTATGACTCAAATGTCCAGAACTTTAAGGAGATTTGATTGGAATCCCCCTCCTCCCCCACCTCATTGATTTCTGTTGAAAATTAGTCATGTTTGCGTTGCTGTGGGTTTTTCCAACAACTGCCAGGACAGACCCACATGTCCACCATGAGCGCAGGTAGGATATGCGATTTACACCCTGGTGCTAATAAGCCTCCGAGCAGGCACCTCGAAAACCCCCCCCAAAAAAATTCATCTAGCAAACTCGTAGTAACTCGTATTACGGTAACTGCTATATTTCCCAATAAATGTACATCCCAAAGGGTTTCGTTTTGAGCGTTTGGGTGTTTAAAGAACACCACAACACACTTTTTAACCACGTCCGGATTCGCCCTGACCTTAAAGCAGGATAAAGCGGTTACAGAAGACGAATGAATGACCTTTATAACATGATGCTGATGGGAAGTATAATTAGATGAAAGGGTGCTCCATTGCAGAATAACTTAATCCAGTTCTGAGGGTTCTGCTACGATGACCCTAATGACCAGAGTTGAAACATGGACTACCAGGTGATCACGGAGGCCAGAGAACTGGTACGTTAACCCTCGTTCCTGCTCTACCACACCGTTACAGGATAGCTCCTGTACTTCTCTGATGCTAACATCTTTGATGGTTACAGCGACATAAATCAGAACCTGAACCTGGAAATTGTGTGTGGTGGTGTACAAATTTATAAAAAAAAATGTTTTAAAGTAAAACATTGCTAAAACTAGCTAAGGGATCATACCAGTCCATTTTATTCCCCTGACTGCACGTGATCACTTAACACCACCTTCACGAGATCGTAAAAACAACAAGATCCCAAGTTTTTTGGGGGGGAATCTTAGCCCAGGTAGATGGAGAACAGCGGAGTCATTACTGAAAGGATTTGAGTGGTGGATGCCTAACAGGAAGTCCTGCCAGTTGTGTAGAAAGGTCTCTGAAAGCTCACATCACCATGGCCTGGCTGACTGTCCATTTAAAATACTTGAAACAGATTTAGCCATTTTCCGCACCCAAGAGACAGTAAGAAAAGGGAATAGCGTGGATAGTAAACAAGAATACACCTATAGATCGAGAGAAGTAAAGTACCATGCTTAGTGCTTTAATGCAGCAGTCCCCAAAACCTTTTTCGGGGTTTCTGCAGGTTTTACAAAGTAAAATAAGAATTTTGAAGAATTTTTAAAACCAAAAAAAGTGTCAAAAATACACACACAAATACGTTGTTAGAAACTGGCCTTAAACGAGCCCTAAATGTATTGTTTTCGAGCCGAGTATCGCTAAACTTACACTTGCCCGTATATGAAAAATAAAATCCGTATTACGTCGGTGGTACAATCCAAGAGAGATTTTGCACAGATAACAGAAAGATAATTGGCTGTTGCGTGTTGGTTTTATTTGTAGTCGTAATGCAGCGAATTATATTTGGACTAACGAAAGAAAGAAAAAAAATTAATAAAAATAATAAAATACACCACCACGCAAACTAACGAACAAAAACAATGTAGTGACATTGAATTAGAAGACATTAGAAGTAGCTTTATATGGACATCAGAAGAGTAAAATTTGCTTTTTTTGGCCTGTGTATACTGTCATGGGCAATAACGTACATATGACATTAATATTATATGATTTCATTATTCATTTAATTGCATTATATAATGAAAACAGAACTCACCATAATGCGGAATTAGACTGAGTTTAATTTATTAATGAACAGAAAAGAAACTGCTATTGAAACGGTCGCCAAACTGACAATCAAACGCAATTGAAATAAAAATCTAAACGTTTTTGTTCTTTCGTACCAAACGGTTCATAGGATCGCTGCTTTCGTGCTACTGTAAGAGCAAGAGTTGCCATCAGGGGGCGGGACTTATGCTGACAACGATTCTGATTGAACGAACACACAATAAGTACAAGATGAGTAATGAAAAAGTTGTATACTTTTCCCCAGAAGTGATCAAATATAAAAACGTCATGAAAAATATACCCGAAAGTATTTTAACTCCACATTCTACTGTATTATACCTTCTGGAGGGTTTTAGATTTAGTCCAGAGATCCAATTAAGTACCTCAAAATATACATACTAATTATGGCATCGAGAACAATTGAGAAAATAAACATACTATGACACCTTTAGACACCTGAAACTCTCATTGATATTTTTTACCTGAAGTTCCGATTTCCATTCATGAGGCTCTCTGTCCGGTTCCTTCCCCGGCTCACAGAAGAAGAAAAGTCCGGCTTTGCGAGAAAGAAATCCAAAGAAATTCCCAGGCACAAAGCAAATGTGCCGTTTTGTCAATATTTCCGTCCAGAAATGCGGTGGTGTTTTGTGCGTTCAGAAAGAGAGAGAACGAGACTGGGAAAAGGGGACCGCCCCGGGCTTCAGGGGCTCTACCGTCTCACAGCGACTCAAACCCGGACTCAGGGGTCAGTCCTCACCGCTGACAGACCGACAGAGCTAGCTTGCAGTACCGACACGGTATCGCGTTGGCGTCCGGAAATTCGTCTTAACTAGCTATAAGGAGAATTACAGCCAAACATTTTACTTATTTATAAGTGCGTTTATTTCTTTATTTTATTCGTTCGTTCGTGTCTCGCGCTCGCGAAGTAGGCTAAAAGTTTAGCTAGCTGGTTGCCATGCTAACTTAGCTAGCTTCCTCGCTTAGCCGAAATTCTCATCCAAAAAAAAGCGGAAAAAAACAGCTCTTTAAATGATTCGGAAGGGTTTCTTTCTTTCTTTTTTCACCCCCCTGACACTTTATCTCGTCCTCAAACGCTGTCAAAATCACGTCCCGAATCCGTTTTTTTTTGGTCGCGGTTGAACAAGCAGACGCTCGCCTCACCTCCTCGGGGGCTCTGACTGGCTAAATATGGAGAGAGCGGAGATCTATGACGACCGACGCATCGACGTTTGACAGCTGAGCGCTGATTTGACGACGGCCCCCTAAAGTCGACGAATCAGAGAGCTTCTAAAACCGATCGGTAATCGTGTGACGACATTGGAACCACTGAGAGGAGAGCGCTGATTGGGCGAGAGCGGATGAGGGCGGCTATGAGGAGGGGGTTTGGGCAGCAAAGTGAAAAGAAACCTACGTCAGAGGAATTGAACTTTCTCACTCCCCTTTAATTGTTCATATGATACATTTTTTTTCCAAGTAAAAGAAAGACATGAAGACAATCATCCAGAATAAGTTGAGAAGGTTGATCTGTTCCAATCCATAGTCATCTATGAGACTCTATGATATCCACAAGCCGGTTTTGAGATAAGATCTCCCAGAAAGGTCCTGGGTCTTCCTTGGTCTCTCCATCCAGTGAGAAGTACCTGATACAAAGACACTTTCTGGCTTTTTTTCTTCTTCCAAAATCTTCCAAATTAGTGAAACCATACTAATCAATACAGAACACGTTCATATTTTCTTTCCTTTTTTTTCTCTGATGAGATCATGGTGGCAGCAAGCTGAGAAGTTTGAGCTTTCCCAATCCACAGACTTCTATGAAAGTCTGTGAGATCCCCAAGCCAATTTTGAGATACGATCTCCCTAAAAGGTCCTGGGTCTTCCTTGTGGTCACTTTCCCGTGAGAGGTACCTGTTTCTATGACTCTTTTTTCCTTTGACCCTTTCTTCCTTCAACTCTCTATTTGGCTCTCACCCACCTGGACAATAAGGACACATACATAGGAATGCTGTTCATAGACTTCAGGTCAGCATTCAACACAATCATCCCTCAGCACTTGATTGAGAAGCTGAGTCTACTTGGCTTGAACACTTCCCTCTGTAACTGACTGGGAGACCTCAGCATCTCTAGCACCACCACACTGAGCACTGGGGCCCGTCAGGGCTGTGTGCTCAGCCCACTGCTGTGTGCTCAGCCCACTGCTGTTCACTCTGCTGACTCACAACTGTGTAAAATGCACTCGAATCACATCATCAACTTCGCCGATGACACGACCGTGGTGGGTCTCATCAGCAAGAATGACTAGTCAGAATATAGAGAGGAGGTGAAACAGTTAACAGCCTGGTGTGGAGCCAACACCCAGTCTCTGAACGTTGGCAAAACCAGAGATGATTGTTGACTTCAGGAGGTTATGTAGTTTTATGTTGTTTTATGTAGCACCAGGGTTCTGGAGGAACTTTGTCCCATTTCGCTGGGTACTGCCTCAGCTATATATGGTTGAATTGACAATAAAAGCTTCTCGACTTGACTTGGCTCAATGGCTCTGACTAGATAAATATAGAGAGAACAACAATCTATGATGACCAATGAATTGACATTTGACATTGGAACCCTTGAGATGAAAACGCTGATTGGTCGAGAGAGGATGAGGGAGGTTATGAGGAGGAGGTTTGGGCAGCAAAATGAAAGAAATCAACGTCAGAGTAATTAAAATATCTCACTCCTCTTCAGTTGTTCATATTGTATTTTTTTTCTTCATCCCAGTACAAGAAAGAACCCAGAGCAATCTTCTAGAATAGTAATGTATTTTCTTTCTTTCCTTTTCCTCTGATGAAATCATAGTGGCGAGCTGAGAAGGTCTTCTCTTTCCCAATCCATGGTCTTCAAATCTATGAAAGTCTGTGAGATCCCCATGCCAAATTCTGAGATACAATCTCCCTAACAGATCCTGGAGTCTCCATCCAAGGAGAGGTACCTGATACCACCTCATTTAGCTTCTTTCTGTCTGGCAAATCTCTAAACAAGATTGTCAAGATGAGATCTCCTGAGACCTCTGTGCCCCACCACAGATTTCAGTGGAAATCCCCAGATATTCCCAAAATGAATGTTTTTGATCAACCTAATCCAGATTTAGTCTCCCATTGACCATAGTAATGTACAATGCAGTCTCATTATAATCTTCCAAAATTGGTTAGATGTGGCTGATACTTTTAACCAATAACCGACAATTGATACAACGCAATTCACACCTTTCTGACCAACAGCCCAATGCCTTAACCACTAATCTACTACTGCCCTGTTGGGACTGACTGTTGAGAAAATCAGCCCAGCTACAGATTTCAGGCTCCTCCTGGGAGATCCCCAGACGTTCCCAAGCCAACTCTTGAAATTTAATCTCTCCAGCAGGTCCTGAATCTGGTTAACACAGTTCGACTGGGCATTGAATAAAGGACACACAGATTTGTCTTCTATTTCATGTAAATTACCAACAGGGGCTTTGTGAGCTCCTGCTGAAAGGTCAGTGATTGGCTGAAATTCACATGATACCACACTTCATAAAAAACAACTTTTATTTCAGTATTAAAAAAATAACCGTCCCAAACATTATTACATACAGAGCCAAAATAACTTCGTTCACATGTACTTCCGAATCAGCCTATTGGGAAGTGCTAAGATAAGGGCTGTTCTTTTGCAGTGGCTTTGTATTGCTTTTACAGTGAGGCTATTTTGAGTCCAAGTTCAATCTTCAGTTCCTTCTCTTTGGGTCTGAGGGGCTTGTTCCCCCCCTCTCTACACTTGAGGCTCCTTTGACTTGTGATTTGACTACTGCATCATGATATAAAACTGCTGGATCGGATCAGATCGGAGCTCTCACAATTTTGGCCACCGGAGGCCGTATCAAGTTATAAATACATTTCGAGTTGATATTGGCTGAAACATAATACTCATTGCAAAACGTAAACCTGTACAACCGAGATCCCTTTCGAATTTCAATGGACCGTTTGTGAGGCGATACCATTTCGATTTGAGGTGCTTTTTGAGGCTGAAATAAGTAAAAGTGAAGACACCCCTCATCCCCCCCCCCTTACAGTGACCCCTTTGGTGGGAACCGAGGGGTGACAAGTGCAGTTACAATTAATAAGAACAATTTACGGCATAGAAACAAAGGGAACGTGGTTACTGAGGATCCGGTCACAATTTAAACATGCAATACATGAAACCACAATGACATGGATGGGTAAAGAAAGAATGGGAAGAAAAAAAAAAAAGAAAAACCGCAAAACGTTTCATCAATTCCTGTGTACATGGTACACATCTGGCAGAAATCCAGGCAGATATGTGTGTGTGTGTGTGTGTGTGTGTGTGTGTGTGTGTGTGTGTGTGTGCGCATGCAAGTGTATCGTGGCTGCTCCATGGGAGGAGGATGCGACTTGGGCTTTGAGACTGGTGGGTTGTGCATGACCCGGCCTATGGCAGAGCTTTCATGTTTCGACGTAGGAGAAGGAGGTGGGTAGCTACATGGTGGGTATTACACAAAAAAAAAAAAAAGAACATGTTCATGTGTCCTTTGAGTTACTGCGAGAATAAGCGAAGGCAGGAGGGGAAGTGTGTCATGTCCTTCTCAGATTGTGGAATGTGCAGTGTGAGCAGAGAGCTCTAACGACGGCTGTGGAAGATCTTGTATTGCTTTTGTGTACAGACCAGTTTTAGAGATGCTGGAAGGCTCTTGTAGAAAAGGAAGAAAGATTTGTTTGTGTGTGCGTGTGTGTGTGTGTGTGTGTGTGTGTGTGATCTCGCCCCTCTGTTATTTATCTACAGAGTGCCAGAATGCTTGCACGGTCAGTTTCCTCACATACAGACGAGTCTGTCTGGAACAGATGCACGTTTCTGAAAAGATAAGAGCCTCCTTGAATGGTTGGCATCACATTTGGCTAGTTCAGAATGCTGGTTTCTGTGTCGCACACATAGAAGGAACTTATTTAAAAAAAAAAATATGGATGTCCAAAGAGGTCATGTGGTTAATTTTTTATTATTAGTATTTTTTTTGGGTAATACCAAGATTTTGACTAAAATATGAATATTGCTAGAACGTTAGTAGAAAACCAACATTGCTAGAAACATCCATTCATCTTAAGCCTGGTTATGTGGATCAAGGACTCTATCCTGGGAATGCTGGTTCGAGGCAGGAGTACACCCTGGATGTTAACTCGGTCGATCACAGAGACATAAAATATCCAATTAACTTATTTCCTATTGTTTTTGGAAAGTAGGGGGAAAACCCTGGAAAACCAAGCAGAAACCCATTCGGACACAGGGGGGACTGTCCCCCAAATCACGTCCAAAAGAAATGTCCACAATTTCCTTTTTTACCCTGAATATAACTTTACCTTGTACCAGTCTAACACGCAGTTTGCCCAATGCTAATCCGGAGGCTACTAGCTTTCCTTATTTTTTAGCTCCATTAGCCTCAGAGCATCAGTGCAAAACTGGAGAAGCAAACAGACTTTTTTTTTGGTTGGGCTAAACGACATTGGAAATTGTGTACATTCATGTCAGGTTGAACTGCTGCTTTTTAACTCAAGAGCTACCACTTCAGCCTTATGCCTTATGCCATGTGGCATGGAGTGGAGCTTAAGCTGCCTGAATGATTCAGGGAAGAAAAAAAATCATCATATGACCCCTTTGGAGTTCCATAAAAACGCACTCTATCTATAGTTATGCTAGTGCCGCCCCTGACTACGTAGGCATGTCTACATACGATCGGCTACACTCGAGAGCGCTTAGCACAGCGATGCGTCTCCAGCATCCACGGTTTGCTACGGTCCAAAGGACAGAGAGAGAGAGAGAGAGAGAGAGAGAGAGAGAGAGAGAGAGAGAGAGAGAGAGAGCAAGAGAGACAAAGAGAGAAACCGCTTAGCTCACGGTGTCTAAAAGCTAACTCTAAGTGCTAAAATTTTTCATTCAAGGCTGCTCGAAATTAAAAAAAGACAAGAAAATAAAATAAAAAATAAAAGTGTCCGTAGAACAAGAATTAAAACAACACAAAAAGACGCCGACGATCGTTTTCCCTCCGACACTGATGCGAGACGAAGCGTCGTACGTAGTGGCAGTCAGATCTTCAGGTGGATTGTGCCTTTGCTTCTCCTCGGTATTGCATACGAACATACATATGTATACTGTGTGAAGGTAGTAAACAACAATACACTTTAAAAAACAACAACAACAAAAAAGAATAAACATGGTAAACGAGGCTCAGGCCTGCCAGATGAGGGCATGATGCTGGATCAAGTTCTGTTGAGGTGCGTCGGATTTGTAGTGTGTACTGGCTCGAGCGCGAGGAGCTGACGAGGCTTGTGGTGCGCGATCGACCTTGGCGTGGGGTGAGGCTCTTAGGCGAAGTACATGGTCCTCAGGGTATCATGGTGAATCTGCACCGCTTTAGCCAGAGCCTGGGGGTCCCGACCGTTACTCTGACCTGAGACATGGCTTCCCTCGCCACTGCAGAGAAAGACACGATTGTGAGCGGATGCACTACAGCCGGAACACACTGTATAAACGTTCGGTTTGGGAACTCAGGAATTAAAAAAAAACAAAAAAAAACACAATATTCCTTATATTATAATAAGAATACAGAATAAACTCAACCACTCTTTGTAACTGCATTGAGCAGAAAAGCATCTCAAACCAAACAATTAGGTAGACATGTACTAGTAAAGGGCCAGGACCCTGAAGTGATATTTTTCATGGAAACCAGAGTCCACAGTAGCCTCAGGTTATGTCTATGAATACATTTTGAAATCTGAAAACACTCACGTCCCTGTACTGCGCATGAGTTTATTGACTTTGCGTCTCTTTGAAATCGCCGCGGCAACGGCAAAAAAACGGGTCGTCGTTTTTCGGATTTGAAACTGTAACCAGGTAAAATATTGTTCCAGGAAAAAAATACAAAAGTATTTGCTCTCAAATGTACCCAAGTATCCAAAGTATTATGATTTATTACGGATATAATGTTCCTATTATCATCATCCTATTAATAGACTAATATTAATGAGTCAAACACTGATTGATATCTATTATGATAATCATGAGCCCAAAACCTTCACGAAGAAACCTTTTAAAAGAAAACGTCGTAAGTGTGGACATGGCCTCCGATTCCTGTTTTTGGAGAACATGTGGATGTGGTCTTGAAACACAATTTGGTGAACAAGCCTGATGAGCATCAAAGGCAAGGAAAAAAACCTCATAGCATGGGGAAGAAACTTAAAAAGTAGGACTGTGTTCTTAAGGAAAACGAAAATGGCAGTATAATAAAAATTCATATAAGAATCCCTGGATGAGCAACAGACGGTGTTCGTGATTACAGGTGCAGCTCTTAGGAGATCCAATTCCACGAGGAGCAATAAATGTCTCTGTAGGACTCACCTGTCGTGCTCTTTGTCCACCAGGTGGTAGCGTGCACGGAAGGCCACGAGTCGGGCGTAGTAGGCCGGTGCTGGGATGGAGACGGAGCGGGTGCAGCGTACGTACGTATGGCACAGCTGGTAGGTGAGAATCTGGAGTTCGTCGGCGGTGAAGCGATTGTCGTCCCACAACACGTAGTAATGTGATGGTCGACTGGTGCCCTGAAACACACATGTCAGATTCCTTTAGAAAACCCTGGTTTGTTTTTCTTTCTCTACTACGAACAATGTCGTGTTGTTTGCACCTCACACTGTCGTTGTCACGGTTACTGTTTTTGGTTTGTTATTCCTTATTATGTTCCATGTAACTACCACGTTGTCATTATCTAATATGTTTTCTTTGATTTATGTGCATAGTCCCTTTTATCTAATGCTCATTTACTGTATTCTGTATACAACAATCTTCTGAACTCACCTGAATTCCTGCATGACTGCACAGGTAGAAATCGAACTCGAAGGGGTGAGTGATGCTGGTGTCGACCGTGGTTCCTGCTGGAATGTTACCACTTTTTCCAATCTGCGGGGGGAAAAAAAAAAGAGGAAAAACCCACAGGTTTCAGGTTCATTTTTTTGAAGGATTTCTCAAACACCTGGATTCCACCCCCAGCCATTCGAATTCAATGAGTGTGACCGTGTTTTCGCTCAAGGTTGGCAGACCGTTGCTTTCGGTTGCTGACTCATTCTGGAAAACTCACCCTCTCTGACTTGTCTGCGCAGAACAGCCGAGTGTGGTGGCGCTTCTGCACGACGATGTAGGTGATGCCGGGTTGGTAATCCTTCTCCAGCTTGATGCAGGCGTCCCGGATGGCTAGCAGCTCGTAGTGCAGAATCTGCAGGACATAGAAGAGCCGTGAGTCACGCTGCCTCATCATCTCCATGATCTCACTCCTCCATCATTGTTTAACGGTGTTCCCGAAACTAGTGACTCTGCTCGCCTCGTGCCTCAACCAGCATTATTTAATACTTGACCACGAAGTCGCTAATAATGAACAATCCCTAATGTCCAGATTTGGGCTTCTTACACAATAAAGCAATGAATATGGTGTAAAAACAAATGCTGTGGAACATCCATTCAAAACATTTGCCTTTTCAACAGGTTTTTTTTTTTTCTTTCAGAAAATTGTGTTCCTTAAAATAAAAGATGGAAAGAAAAGAAATGAAAAGAAAAGAAAAGAAAAGAAAAGAAAAGAAAAGAAAAGAAAAGAAAAGGAAAACTCTTTCCTCGTTCCATAAATGTTAAACAAATGTTTTCCCTAACGATCGACAATAAAGATTTTTCCATCTGACTGAATCGGGTTCTGATTGAGTTGTTGCTATAGTAACAGATTGCTCAAACCCCCCCCCCCCCCCCCTTTTTTTTTTTTTTTGTAGGACCAATCAGATACAAGAATTCAACACTGCAGTCTTGGAAAATTGCGCATTATATAAACTATAACACGAAGCAGCTTTTAGCACAAATTAAGTGCAGGTTTCTGAACCGCTGCCTAAGAAGCGATAGAAATGTGGGAGAAAATGTGAGTATTGTTAAAAAAAAAAAAGATATATAAATAAATAAAAAAAATTTTAAAAGCCGTTCGGATAGAGAGAAATTAGTCTCGTCTTTGGATTTTTGTCCTTCAAAATAATTGCAGTCGTGTTCTGTTATTAATGTAATTGCAGTGAACTTCGACAAGAACGCATTAACACGAGGCTAAAAGCACATAAAAGTCGAACTCGGAGGGACCTATACAAATCGGAGAGGTTCTGAAAGCAGATTTCCAGCATCTAACCTACGCATCGTGAGAACCCGTAACGCCGTAACGTATACGACCCGTTATCGAAGCATTACAAAGAAACAGAATCGAATTCTCAAACCAGGATTGATTAATACCGATACTGAAAATGTGTCACATCAAACCATCCTGAATCAGATACAGCATTTTGGGACCAAGCGGTTTAAGGGAAAGCACTTTCTGTACCTTCATGAGATTACAAACTCCCTGAGCCAGAACGACAGGCTGCAAACAACAGCTGGGTGCTGCTGGGGCTATTTTTAGCAACCCCCTCGCTGTAATAATACACAATCGTGCAGTATGGCGTAAATCAAACTGCATGGAAATCTATTTGGTAACGTTTTACACTAGATTGCCCTTTAAATTGAAGTATTTATTACATCCTTATTAGCATGGTTTAATATGCCGGAATGCATCTATATAATTTAATCCTCCAAACGCCTGCTATTACCAGACCTTATTTATAACAACCTATTAAGGCAACTCAACAATGACAGCTTGGCGATACTGGGGTTTAAACCCCCAACCTTCTGATCAGTAACCTAGTGGTCAATAAAGTTTAAATGGTGGGTGCCAATATTTATAAACAAAGCACTATAATAAGCCATAGACAAATTGAAGAATAATAAACGTGAGTGTATAGATAAAAAACAAAAAAAAAACAAAAAAAAAACACTACCAGTTACTACACTTTATGATATCGCTAACACGTCCGATAGTTGTCCAATGTGACTAGCGCAGTAAATAAATAAATATATAAATAAATAAATAAGTAAATATTTTCATGTTTTTCCTCCTACAGATTTAAAAAAAAAAAAAAAAACAACACAGGATTAAGTGTGATGACCTGTGGTAGCTGGCCTTCAGGAACGCCGTCCCTGTAGAAGATGATCCGGGTGGGCTTGAAGCGTGTGGACTTGTAGAACTGGATGAGGAGCTCACGAACCATGTAGGAGAGATCCTCGATGATCTCCTGCCGCGGCCTCTGCACCCGCACAGTGGCACAGTATCGGCTGGGGTGGGCGTCCATACTGCCCACGACCTACAGGCAGAGACGGAGAGTGCGAGGCATATGAGGAGGAGTTCCAAAGGAGGTTGACAAAAGCGAGCGAAACTGAGATTGGGCAAAAGAGTAAAGCATTATTAAGTCCGCGGTTGAACCTCTTTCGGGTTTGAGGAGATTTAATCGATTGATTCGTACACTATGAATACTCCATACTATTTCTCTTTAGAAACACCATTACCACAAAAGATACCACTGAACGTTCTCTTTTGAGTCTGGTTCCTCTCAAGGTTCCTCCCTTATGTCGTTTCGAGAAGATGTTTCTCACAGTCAACTTTAAAATCTGAATAAAGCTGCTTTGTGGATTTCGTGTTGTAGAAAAAGCTTTACAAAGACAACTGACGGAACTAATAAAATACCATCAGCACACAAGAACCGTAAAACGTGTTTCTATGCCCGAGCCCTTGTTTGCCTCGGGATAGGAATGTGAATGGATTCTGAGGGAAGATGTAGGCAGTTCTGAGCTTCTCTTTAATGAAAACTAATCTCTTCTGTAATTTACCCCTTATAGATACATTTTGGCATGCTTTTCCATACATTATAATACAAATGCTGCCATCTAGTGGCCAATGCAATCTAGTGAGTCATCAGTCCACCTTCCGGCTTGGGGAAATGTGGTCAGTGCTGCTCACCACCACACCCTCCACACACACACACACACACACACACACACAGCTCTCCTCTTTCATGTTCATCCTGTGACTCAGCCGTTTGTCACCATTGCCCGCCAACCGCAAGCGCTCCAGAGCCGACAGGATTTGTGAGGTGACGTAGCCACCTGATCCTGCGTGATTCATCGAGCAGCCGTACGCTCTCCCTCTCCCTTCTAACCGCTCCTAATTCCTTCCTCCTCCACCTCGGTTCCATCCCTCGCCCACTGAAGTGCACTTTAAAAGGCACGAGGGCTGAACGGTAGAACAGGGTGGGGAAACTGGGACAGGACGCCACAGGACGCAGGTTTTGTCCTCTAAGGACAGAACGTTTCACTACTCAACTACGGTCATGTGGAAAAGAAATGCATCTAGGGTTAGGGATTATCCATCTTTAAAACAAAGAGCAGAGTGCAAGGTTACAAGGTCCATTAACAGCACGAGAGCAAAATATAATATTTACCTTAAATAAAAAAAGAATAGTAAGCTGAAATGTTAACAAATAAAATAATAATAAATAAATAATAAAAAAGATACGTAATGAATATTTTTTTGTTAAGTATTAAAATAAATAAATAAATATATAAATGACATGAAGAAGAAGGGAAATGAAGAAAGGAAAAAGTAGGCAGAAAGAAAGAAAGTGAAAAGAATTGGAATAGGAAAAAAAAGGAGAAAAATATATACACATTCAATATACAGATGACAAATACATAAGATCTATAAACAAGACTGATAGAAAACGACATTCTAATTAGGAAAAGGCACAAAAGAAATGAGGAAAAAGTCAGGGAAAAGATCGATACATTTATAAAAAAAAGAAAGCAAAGAAGGAAAAAAGGAATAACAATAAAAGAAAAATACAATTTAGAGCAAAAATGTGATTAAGAAAGAAGAAAAATTCTAAAGAAAAAAAGAAAGAAAAATATTAGCAAAAAAAAAAAAAGAGTAAAGTATGAAAGATTTTAGAGAAAAAAAAAAGAAATTAGAAAGAAAAGCTTTTGCATTTTTGAACTTGCAATAATAATTCAAACCTGCTTTTCTGACGCCTGAGTTGACAATGTCACGTTTGGATGAAAATGAAAGTTAGAAAAAACTAGCGACACGTGACTAGTTTCGTGACTAGCTAGTCACATCTGTTTGATTTTTAGCCATAGAGGATGAGATATCATAACGAGAGAGAGAGAGAGAGAGAGAGAGAGAGAGAGAGAGTTGTGTCGCTCATAAATGAGTCGTTCATTTTGAACGAGGAAACTCAATGCGTGATCCGTTCATTTTCTACTGGATGCGCTCGAGCGAAATCTTCGTAAGTTTACGTACAGGAAACAGACCTGAGAAGTTCATCTCTGAATTGAGTACCGATAGTCCTCTGGTTTGAGTCATTCGTTCTTTTGTCATGTGACTCCCATAATAACACAATGCAATAGGTCAGGGTTGTTGTTTTTTTCGGTCCGAACATTGACATTATTGTTACAAAATTGATAGGAATCTTATGGGAGAACTAACGACTACTTATTCTGTTTATCATCATTTGTCCTTAGCTGCAATGTCATATTTTCATTATTGGAACTATGTGTCAAATTTGGAGTATGAAGACGTGATTGGGATTTCGTAAAAGAACGAAATGAACTAACTAAAAAAAAAAAAAGAAGATTCAAAAGAAAAAGATTCATTTTGCTGAACAAGATTCAAAGAACCGATTCACTAAAATGATTCCCATGACTAAAAAGCACCCTGTTGATCATCATGTCAAATGTAAGAAATCCTGTATACAGAGACATTACTTACTGCAGTAATGGAGGGCTTTTTCCCGTCTCCGGCTGGTGGGTGTGTGACGTCTGCACCCAAAAAGATGACGGGCTGCTGGAACACTGCGGACCTGTGGATTAATCACATACAACCTCTCTCAGGATCTGTCTGTCTTTTATTATCTCTCTATCTGCTTATAGACAGTTTACTCTTTCTCTTATATACCTCTTAGACTACCTCTTCCTTTTGATGAATGAGGAACATGAGAGAGAGCGAGAGAGAGCAAGAGAGAGCGAGAGAGAGAGAGAGAGAGAGAGAGAGAGAGAGAGAGAGAGAGAGAGAAGGTTGGATGGTGTGGAGATTGTGAAGCAGGAAGTGTATAGGATTAGTAAGGATGAGAAGTGGAAAGTCGGTTGGACCAGATGACATTCCGGTAGAAGAGTGGAGATGTTTAGGAGAGATGCAGTGGAGTTTTTAACAAGATTGTTCAACAAGATTCTGAAAGGTGAGAGGATGCCTGAGGAATGGAGAAGGAGTGTGCTGGTACCGATCTTTAAGAATAAGGGAGATGTGCAGACCTGCAGTAACTACAGGGGAATAAAGTTGATCAGTCAAATCATGAAGTTATGGAAAGAGTAGTGGAAGCCAGGCTGAGAGAAGCGGTGAGCAACAGTATGGTGTCATGCAGAAGAAGCGCACCACAGACGCATTATTTGCTTTGAGGATGTTGATGGAGAAGTATAGAGAAGGTCAGAGGGAGTTGCATTGTGTGTTTGTGGATTTAGAGAAAGCGAACGACAGGGTGGAGAGAGGAGTTGTGGTGTTGTATGAGGAAGTCTGGTGTGTCAGAAGTATGTAAGGGTGATGCAGAGCCTGGAGAGGTGGAGGTACACGCTGGAGAGAAGGGGAATGAAAGTCAGTAGGAATAAGACAGAGTACATGTGTGTGAATGAGAGGGAGGGCAGTGGAGTGGTGCGGTTGGAGGAAGAAGAGGTGGAGAAGGTGGAGGAGTTCAGGTATCTGGGGGTCAACAGTGCAAAGTAATGAAGAGTGTGTTCGAGAAGTGAAGAAAAGAGTGCAGGCAGGGTGGAGTGGGTGGAGAAGAGTGATAGCAGGAGTGATTTGTGATAGAAGAGTATCTGTGAGAGTGAAAGGGAAAGTTTATAGGACTGTGGTGAGACCTGAGATGTTGTATGGTATAGAGACAGTGGCATTGAGTAAAAGACAGGAGGTGGAGCTGGAGGTAGCAGAGCTGAAGATGTTGAGGTTTTCAAGGTTTTCAGGAGTGACGACGATGGACAGGATTAGAGACGAGTTCATTAGCGGGACAGCGCATGTAGGAGACAAGGTGAAGCAGGCGAGATTGAGATGGTTTGGACATGTGCAGAGGAGGGACATGGGGTATATCGGTAGAAAAATGCTGAAAAATGCTGAGCCGCCAGAAAGGAGGAAAAGAGGAAGACCAAAGAAAGAGGATTATCCACTTGTCATTTTTTTCTCTACATGTCTCTTTCCTAAAAACATCTTTTTGTCTCTCTCTGCACATCTGTACACTCCCTCTGCCCTCCCACACATACATCTCTCTCTCTCTCTCTCTCTCTCTCTCTCTCTCTCTCGCTCTCTCTCTCTAATCAGTTCTCACCGTTGATGTGGTACCAGGATGTTGTTGATGCCGCCGAGTTTGACGTTGATCTTTAGACAGAGGTTGGAGAGCGTCTGCGGTGACGTCTTGACCACGTTCTTCACCTGCACGCACTGAGTGGCCATTCCTAAAAGAGTGTCTCCTACGCGCTTCACCTCCGCTAAACACACACACACGGAGTGTCACTTTCTGAGGACTTTTATTTGTTTTATAAAATATCAAAATATCAATAACACACATTTCTCATGAAGAAAAAAAAAAAAGAAAAAGAAAGGCTCCTTCTGGAGGTACTGAACATCTCCGACTGTCAAATATAAGCTTGAGAGAGAGACACTCAATCACACTCTTTCACTAGCAGGAGAATCCTAAAGCTTTTTTATAGGAAGCTTTTAACCAATCTACAGACTTTAGGTGTGTTTCCACCAATCACAGACAAATTCAGTGCCTGGGTCATGGTTTGTATTAGGGATGTGCACCATACAGTGCGAGTCGATCTCGACAGTGCGATTCAATGCAATATGATGTTCTTTTCCTGTTCTGTCTCCAGGAAGATGCAGCTCTACCTCTGCCATGACATTCTGCCTCAGGACACTCCTGTGATACGTCATGTTCCGGTGCTGAGAGAACGCGCTTGAGTTCGATATAGTTTAGCGAGGAGAAATCAATCTACGTGTCAAATATTGGTCACAAATTATTGGTCACTTTGTAAATAATAAAAGTATAGCGCATCTACTAATAATATATAAATAAATAGTTTTTTACCGATGTAAATATGTTAAACAATGCATCACGATACAAATTCCAGCTTGTATCCGATGCACACTTTGTTTTAAATCGATGGATCACATTGTTAACATTTATGCTGATGCCAATCAGTGAATCTTACCATCCCTGTAAGATTCTGTACTACTGTGGCAAAGCGTGTAGTGCAGAACATTGAATATACAGTTTTTTTAATACACTATATATTATAAATGATCTTTTACAGAGTTTTTTCAAGCTGTTAAAGACGGATTGCTATTAGAAAGGTGTTTTTGTGTACCATAAACAGGTGTTTTCCCGGGCAGGATGACGATGATGAGCTGCAGGCCGGAGTAGGTGTTCTTAAGGTGCCTGAACATGGGCTCCACGCTGTCGGCTCCTTGTGCGTACTTACAGAAACACGGCTGACCCTGGATGGGCATCCCGGCGTCCTTCGAGATCTTGCGCAGCTGATCTGTGAAGTTCCTGCAGGAAAAAAAGAGAGAGAGAAAGCGAGAAGTTGAATGAGAAGAAAGTTCTGTTATTCTTTAAGAAAGAAAACAAACAAAAAAAAAAACGGATGAAACATCAGAATATCTGTGGCAAGCAGAGCAAAAATAAGAGTGGAAGATTTGGAGCACTACTCACTTGAGCACTTCTTCACGACACTGTTTCTGCGGGGCGAAGCAGGCGATGGCCCACACTTTGATCTCGATGCCGTTGTAGAACTGTTTCCCTCGCATGTCCCACACTCCCTGGTTGGGAGTCGCGATAGCTCGGTTCTGCAGAGAGAAAAGCGACAAAACCTTATACTACACCTGACACTACACTCGCCAACACGCTTTTAGACCTGGATGCTGTCTGAGGCATAGTTCTCTTTCTGTCTGTCTGTCTGTCTGTCTGTCTGTCTGTCTGTCTGTGCTTCTACCGTTTATCAAGCTACGTTCACACACCATCACCTTCAAAATAGTCCCCTTGCACAGCAATACAATGGCGTCCAAACGGCGACCTTTGAGCCGGATCTTCGTCTTCGGAAAGCGGGTGAAATCCGCAGGAGTTCAGGAAAAATCTGGCAAATAGGGTGGGTGCAGAATTGAGATCGTGTGGATCGTTCTCCGTCGATCATCACGCACAAGTTGCCGAATGGCTTCGTCATTTTCGGGGGTTGAGCCCTTTGAAGGTCTTCCTGCTCTCTCGTGATGTTCTTCTGCTCTTGAAGCGCGTGTGCCGCTTTTGCTCTTTGTTGTAACTTGCTGTCCGTTACAAAATCGCAGACGTGGTCAGAATAGCACCAGTTTCCACCATTACTCTCTAAACATTTTGATACCACATTGTGTCTGTCTGTCTGTCTGAAGACTAAGATTTAATTATTTGTAATGCTTGTAATAAAAAAAAGAATGTATAGAATAATTAAAAATGGCTGCTAATAAACATGAAACCACTATTTTCCTCTCAATAAATAAACATTAATACAAATTAAATAAAAGCTATATAAAAAATATTTAATTACAATAAAAATTAAAAAAAAAGTCAACAAATAAACAGAAATCTTTTTTTTTTTCCCTGATTTTTTACACACTAGAACCAGTAGTCTGATTCCTGATTCAGTTTTTAACACAACTACTAAGAAAAAAAACGCAGTTCATTTATAGTAGTTTAAATTTTTTGCTTGAATTTAACTCAAACATTGAACCATTTCAGAAAGATTTACCATTTTGTTTTACTATCGTTTATAGAAATGTTTCTATCACATACCCGGCCTCCATACTGTAGAATGGGAGCAGGAAGAACTCGGCCCGTCACTTCCGCCATGTCGTCTCGCACCTTGATCCCAAACTCTTGGATGTAGGGGTCCAGATTAAAATTAGCGTTCTTCATCTGCACAGAGACGAGGAATCGCTGGTTAATCATCGATTTTGCGAGAACGTACGCTGCCCTGTTTACAAAAACTTTAAAATAATAATAAATAATTACATAAGGTGTATGATATTATCTTCAAAAGACTTGTCACTTCTTACCAAATTTCTATACGGATGGTCCCTGAGTTATGATCGTTGATAATAGCGATACGACAAAATTGTAAAAATATTTAATTGTAGCAACAAACAAATATGGCCCGAGTCCCACCAACCAGCTAACTGTAATGTTTTGTTTAAAGTTGTTTAAAAGTTTTTTTTTTTTTTTAAAGCTAATAAATATAATTTAAACAAAAATCGCAAGGTGTTTGTCATATGTGGTGCTGTTCTTTAGCATTACTTTCTTTTACTTTCTTTTATCGGTTTAATGGTTTATGTCTGTTATTTTTCTGTAAGTTAAACGTAGCCCTAACGTTTGTGTACATTTTTTACACAATCTTTAAAATCAGTGACAATGTTTGCAGGAGTAGGCGGGAGTGGAATAAAGAGAAAATAAAGAACTTGTACTTTTGATCCCTTTCTTTGTACATTTAATATTCCGAATGTAATCTGGAAATATTTAAATGCATTGAAGCTCTACTGAACTCCGTTCTGAGGTTTATACGGGTGTCGCTTTGCATAAAAAATATCTGCCTGACATAAAACTAAAATAATACTGTGTTATATTCCTACCCCTGAACACTAGAGGGCAGTGCTTACCAATCTGCTGATCTCCTCTTGCCGATCGGGTGCCGATCGAGCCGTGGCTTTGATCATAGTGGACGTCTGATTATCGGTCAGTTTCTTGATGCATCGCTGCCCTGCTACGATGTTACACACCTGGGGGGGAAAAAAAAATTTTTTTTTGGGATTTAAAGATTGTAACAAACTTTACTAATTCAAATTATTAGCCTCTGGTGACATCGAGCGAGGACGGATCACCTCCAGGGGCAGGTAGGTGTGTTTCTGCTCCTGGCCCACTTGCAGACAAGGCAGATGAGGGTACTTCAGCTGCAGGTTGTACTTCTGTTTGAAATACTGCGCCACTGTACACTCCACCGTCTGTCCACTCTCCAGCTGCAGAGGAAACCTGCGAGAACATGCGCAGCCTTTACTTCCCGATAACCGAGTTGCATACGATCATCTTCATAGTATTGGAGAAGATTCTGCAGTTGGTTTCAATAACATAGAACGCTATTATAAAACTAGGCTTGGTCAGTTTTTTCATACATTTAATAAGAAAAGACAAAGAAAGGTGCTTCTACTTCTGTTGGAAAGTTAGGAACATCAGAGCACAGGATATGTTAGAGCGCCCCTGACGCACAGAGGGTTAAGGGCCTTGCTTAACGGAACCCAAGAGTGGCATCTTGGCGATACCACTTGGGCTTGAACCCAAGACCTTCAGTTTAGTAACCCAGAGCTGTAACCATTAAGCTGCGACCTGTCATATATGCCCTCCCATGAGATCTTTCCTTCTGGGAGAAAACCTGAGGCCCAGGAAGAAACTCATGTTTAAAACTTTGTGGGACTGATGATCACACCCTATATGTGCTTGTTGATAAGATAAGATTTAGTTGATAAGATAACCTTTATTCGTCCCACAGTGGGGACATTTCTGTATACCCTGTTTTGAGTATACAAATGGTGTTAGTGGTTAACTCACTATATTTATTACCACTTCATATATTTTTAATATGTTTAAATATCTGCAAAACACAAAAAGCTTCCCAAGTGCTAAAGAGACACACTTGGGTCCACACACTCACGTCTGGTGACTGGCGGGACGGCGTGTGACGTTACACACTCTATACTTTCTCTTCATCTGACCGCAGTGCGTCACTTCTACCTTCAGTCCTGAAACACACACAAACACACACACACACACCCTGCAGCTAAGTGCCAAATGTTAATAAAACCATTGTATTATTCCATAGAGAAAATATAGTGGTGGTGTAAATCCATTAGGGATGTGGATTTAGGACGTTACATGCAATTTCATGTTTTATCGATTTGTTTCGGAATGTGGTTCAGAAAGATTTGGGATCAAATGGCTTCACAGCTGTACGACACGGAGATGAAATGGTCGGGGCGACTGAAGCGGCAGTAAGTCTAACGCCTGCTCGGCGAAGGTGCGTAGGCTGCAGCTCACCTTTGATCTCCTTGGTGAAGCGAACCCTTTGGGAATCGGTTAAGGTCTTGGGCTGCTCGTCAATGTTGCGGATGTCCAGGACCTCACACATGAACTCGATGACCGGTTGCGCTTTGTAGAACGCAGTGGCTGACACTGGAGATGAGCAGATTTCAAAGACATTTTAAAACTTTTTTTGGTTTGTTTTTTTTAATCTGGGGGGGAAAAATACCAAAACGCTGTTTCTGAGCAAATTGTTTGTTATAAGATGAACTTACTTTTTAAATCAGAAGGAAACAAACCAAAAAACAACAAGAGTCATTGTTGATTTGCCAATAACAGCTTTTCCCCCCATCACTTTTCCCCACAACACAAAATACATACAAATGCTTTTCATGTTATATTTTTTTATATTTCATATTTTTTTATTATGGTTCGGTTCTAGTTCGGTACAGTTAGCAGAAAGAAATGCAAAATATAAAATTGTTTATCTTTTTTTGTATTAAATAAATTATTTTATTTACATTATCATTATTTTACATGTATTTATATACGATATATATAATCAATAATAATAAATCAAATTAATGCAATATACTTTTTTTCTTAAATTAAATTGAGTAATAATAAAACAGCTCAAATTAAGTTGATAAAAAAAAATATTTAAATAAATAGAAAAATGTAATGAAATAACTTACATTTGTTAGACCCCATTTGGGTAATACAGATGTGTATATAAGTATGTGTGTTGTTTAAATTTAATATTTAATATTTTAAAGATACGTTCGACTTAAACGTTCTACTTATTTTAGCATAACAAATGTCTGCATTTAAGAAACACACGAGCTATTTATCGTTTCATTTATTTATTTATAAATGAATTCATTCCACCGATCATTCGTTTATTCCCTCGATATGTGGAATTGTCGAGACTTTCTCCTTTTAAGAGAAAGCTGTACATAAAACGCAAAAGGATCCATAACTCTAGACTATCGTAAAGATGTTGACGACAAAATCGGAGTTTTCACACATGCAAATAGGGTTTCTGGTACGGCTCGAGAAGCCAAACAAACGAAACAAACTTTCGGCCCACCACTTAATAGGTTCGTGAAGGACCTCAGATTTTGTTCCACACGTAAAACAAGGATTGCGTTCGGTACACATACTGAAAGCTCTGTACCGAAACAGTTCGGTATGAATACGTGTATCGTTACACCCTTGTCCAAGTAAAATGCAGAATTAGGTGCCCTTGGCCTATAGATGCAAACTTTCTCAACTCCTGACCAAAAAAAAAAATAAATCATTTACAGTATACAGAAAAACAGTCTGAAAATCACACGGCGCAAAACCAGTTTTGAACACATTAAATCACATGACCATATAAAGCACATGACCGCAAAGTTGCTTACCGTCAATGTTGAGCATCATCTTCCACATAGCCGGTCGTACGGACTGATGAAACCCAAACCAGACCTCTCGTCCTCCTCCCAGGGGATGGTAGTAGCCTTCAGGTGGGGAGAAGAAGGAGCGACCCACTGGAGTGTATCTGTGATGGTGTCAGAGTGTATAAACGAGTTGTGGATTAAAATGAGAGAATACTACACAAGACAAGACACACAAAAAAAAAAGTTTCTTGTTTTAGCTAAAAGGATAGTTGGCTGTCAAATGAGTCATAAAATAGGACAGTGTATCATGTTAGACAACATTCATAGAAGTGAGTGGACACGGTCTCTAAATGGTTATTCAAACGCAGGGTTTTCTGCATTCTGAACCTGTTTCTGGACAATTGAGAATTGCAAGAAAATTGAATAGGGGTGTAACGATACACGTATTCGTACCAAAACATTTCGGTACAGGTCTTTCGATACGGTGCACATGTGTACCGAATGAAATCCTTGTTTTATGTGTGGCGCATAGTTAAAATCCGAGTTCCCTCGTAAAACCGTGGAACACAAGTTTTAGTCTCTGCCTCGCACTTTGAGCGCAGTGTCTAACTATGTAAACCATTTTATTTTATTTAATCAATTTAATTTGCACTTATTTAATCGATGACTCAAATCAATCAATATAACTGAAAAGTGTATTACATTAATTTTTATTTCATTTTATTTTTTAGATTTTTTTTATTTAAAACAAGCAGGCATTTAATATAAAATTGTTTAAAAAAATGTAAACTGTTGATATTCACAAATGTTAATAATAATAAAAGACGTTAATAAAAAAACTTCCCCCTAACTGTACCGAAATTTAACCGAACCGAGATTAAAAAACAGAAGTACTGTATGTGAATTTTGTGTACAGTTACAGTCCTAATACACAAAAATAAAACCACACATCAATACGTTTAATATTCTATCATGGTTCTCAAAAGTCATTTCTATATACACATCATAATGTCACAATATCTTGTGACTTGTAAATATTTACGGTTGCATTTATACAAAAACATAATGATCCATTATCTCAAATGAAGTGTATTGTGTGCATAATTCATCCAAGTACCAATTATTTACAATTCTATTGTCCACCTCTTGAGAAACCTACACACAGCTACGTCCATCATTCTTATCTCATGTACCTCATTGAAGCCAGGTGTCTCATGGCCACATCCAGAGCCTGGACTGAATCCAGAGGGACCTGGAGCCTCCCGCTCACCAGCGTCTCCTGCAGAAGCCGCCATGACACCTTCGCCAGCCAGCGGATGGACACCTTGAAGATCCGGTCTTTCCCTTCACCCGGAATGGTCACCTCAAAGTCCACCTGAGATACACCGGATAACAGCGTCAGAAAGTTTTGCAACACAATGAGGTAGGCAGAAAAACCTCAGACTATTCCTGACCTTCTCGCTTCCTATAGGAAGGGCCAAGACTGTGTAGATGTTCTTCTTGCCATCGTACACCGGCTTGCGGTCCCCGAAGAGCTGCGGTTTGAAATGCTGTACCATGTACTCCACGACTTCCCTGAGCACGAGGGTGTGAGGTGTTTTAGTAGCTGCCATGGTGCACTGGACAGGAATTCATTCATCGATAGGATACAACAAAGTACATTTTGTGGAATGACTGGGACAGTACCTGTTGACTCGACGAGGACACTTGTCGGGTTTGATGTCCACCTCGTAGTGGTAGACGTCCATCTTGGGGATCTCCACCTCAAAGTAGTTGGCCAGCAGCTTGATGGGCTTCCCAACGGTACCCATGCCCGGCCTCCGGGGAGCCTGGAAGACCTGCTGCAGGGGCGGGGGGTACAGCCCCATGGGCACTAAACAACAAAGAGTTGTAAGAAAAGAAAACGTTTATCACATCACTCACAACTGGGCACGAGATAGAATACAAATTTCTCCGATACCGCAGTACAAATCGCTGTGGAAAGACTGCTTCTCTTCAGGAGCATTCGGTACACACTATCTTTTTTTTTTGTTTTTTTTTTTTTTACACTAGAGGTAGTAACATGCACAGCAGGAAGCGAACTGCCTCAAAGTTGTTTAATCGGTTGTTTAATAGGTTATCAAAAAAGTCCGATGCAACCTATCTATCGGTATAAAATCCTCTATCGGTCGATCTCTAGTCTGAAACGCAGGTTGCAATCGTTTCCTGTGTGCTGCACCTGATGTAATCACACTCCCATCTGAAACTCCCGTCTCTCACCACGTACAGTTATGTCAGTGTGATACGCTTCAGTGTTTAACACAATATCCATATTAAAACAAAAAAAACAAAATAAATACATTTATGATACATTTCCTGCCTAACTAATACAACATATTGCTTTTTGCAGTGCTTCCATTCGCCTTTCACAACAAAATGAATGTAATAGAATGTCACCGTGTTTGTATTTAACGTTCTCCTGTGAAGCCTGTAACGGGATATGTCTCGGGCCTAATGACAACGCATCAGCAGATGTTAGCATCACAGTGAGAGTGATCAGGTTTGAGAGAAGACGGTGTCTACAGGGATGAGATCACATACATCAACGAGAGAGAGAGTGATGGAGATTTGGTGTTGGAGTAACGGTAAGGATGAGATCATCATTACAGCATACAGAAGAGAGTAGCTAGAAAGAGAGGAAGATAAAGAACAAGGAGAGAAAGAGTGAGAGAGAGAGAGAGAGAGAGAGAGAGAGAGAGAGAGAGAGAGAGAGAGAGAGAGAGAGAGAGAGAGAGAGAGA
>JAAIIK010000023.1:3287457-3304615 GCA_014706435.1 Silurus glanis
AGAGAGAGAGAGAGAGAGAGAGAGAGAGAGAGAGAGAGAGAGAGAGAAGGGAGGGGATGATGTCAGTAAAAAGAGATCAGGAGAGACCGGATTAAACATGCGACATGTGTAGATGTGTGTAGACAAGGGGACAAAAGACAAAAAAGGGAAACAAAGACAAAGACACAAGGGACGGATGGGGGTAGGAAAGAGTCCGAAAAAGCATGAACGAGACTTTAGAAAAGGAAGGCATATCCCCCCCAAAAAAGTTGTGTTTGAAATAATCCAGCTTCTCCCGAGACAAAAAACTAAAAAGTTTGAGTTGTTTGACCTGGCCTACAAGTCAAGCCAATCAGTTGAACATAAACAAACAAACAAACAAACAAAAAAAACTATTTAATCACCATTTTCAATGTCCTAACCATCCCTAGGATCCAAGCCAAAAATAACCCCTTGTGTCCGCTCGTTTTATGAATCCGCAAACTTTTGATTGGAATACTTTTGGGATCATGAAGCATTAAGAACTTGAATTTAAAAAATATATACAATTTAGGGTACAAACATGATGTTTTAGTACCTCGGGGCTAAGCAACCTGATCATTTGTCCAGTTGGATTAACAAGCTTGGGAAAAGTTTTTGGGTTTGGTCTCAAAAGTGGAAGCAACGCTACAGTTATATTACCATAGAATCAATAGACAAATGGTGTTAGTATGATAGCTAACACACAGTGGTCTAACCTTTTGAAACATGGCCAAGAAGTCAAGCCAATAGTTGTAGAAAAATAGTCAAAAAATAATATTTCAAGTACTATGTTGCCATCTTGATTTTCTTCATTTCCTCATGAAAAGTTTCTTATTTTTCTTTAAATTTCTCTCAAATGTAATCAAACTAGCAACATTTTGAAACTATATATTTGAATAAGCTTCTAGCTTAGTATTCTTGTATTTCTAGCATGAGCCATAAAGTGATAAATGTTTTTGTAAAACCTCCAACTTCCCGTAACTTCATATAAATAACATATTTACAATAGTAAAATCTTCCGTTATGATGAAATTATCCAATTTTTTTCCCATCATCACTCGCTTCTTCTTTAACATAAGTTAGAAATATAAAGAATTTCACAAACACTTCCCATAATTAACTTTAGCACTTCAACAAATTCACTAACAAAAACAATGATAAAAATTCCACAATGAGAAGATATCAACGTCCATTCGCTTTAGCTTCCCACCAAAGTAGAGAACAAATCAAACAATAGAACAATAACAATTAGTCCTGGGTTTTATTTGATCTTTTACAGTACAGTGTAACCTCAATAACCTCTTAAATTCTCTCTGCCCTGATTGGCCAGCATCTCCTGTCTTTGTGTAGGAATTCTTATTTTGTGTCTAAAATATAATTCAATTCAAGTTTATTTCTACAGCACTTTTCACAATGGACATTGTCTCAAAGCAACTCTACAGAATGTAAATGGCATTATAGTGTATATAATTGTATAATGGCATTTTCCTAACTAATTTTTTTGTTTCATCCTGATTTACAAAAAAAAAAATAAATCCTTTCATGTCCTCACCACTTAAAAGTAAAGGCTATTGGTTGAATTTGGGAAACACTTTAAAGATTTACAAATGTCTATTCATATTAAATTATTAGGAAATCTTATTTATTGTTGGCTTGCCTTCAAAAAAAGTGTCAAAAGATGTCTTACAAAAATTTGCCATTTGCAATACACGTTGTATGTTACTGGGTCTGGGGTGTTGGGCTGAACCGGCTGGTAAGCTTCATTCGGTTATTGCTATCATTCGATTTTGGGCTTCTGTGTTTGAATGTTGACTTTCTTACTTGCAGGTATGCCGTTTGGACAACTCTACAATAATAACTTCCCCAAATACAGTTAATCTGCAATAGACATTATAAATCGGGTTGCATCGGGCAGCACTGTTTGTCTTTAACTTTACCAGATTTCAATCCCAGTTTCCTCTTACTTGAACATTCTGACATTGAAGAACATCCCAAAATTTCAAATATTTGCCATTTATAACAAGTATAGTGTGCTACTATATATAGTTTCTCTTACTTCGCAATTCCCAGAAACAAAGTTCAAGCTACAATACACGACATGTTATAGTGAATCCCATGTTTTCAGTGTTTAGCTGTAATCAGTGTTTGGCATGATTCAGTGTTGGGCTTCAACCTTACCAGCTTTGCCCCAACTTTAGTCCTGCTTGCAGCGACATTGAAGAACAACCTAAACTTTCAATAATTTGACATTTACAATACACCTTGTGTGTTACTGGGTTAAATATTGGGCTGGGTTTGGCATGTTGGGTTGAACTGGCTTTCAGGCTGGACTCAGTGAATGGATTTTTACTTTATCTTTTGCTCCAAGTTTCTTCTTACTTGCAGGTATGACATCCAGACAAGTCTACACTAAGAAGTTCCCAGAAACACAGATCAAGCTACACTACACACAACATAAGGTAAATCCTATGTTTAGGGTTTAGTGTTTGGTATCATTTAGTGTTTTACTTCAAATTTCCCAGCGTTTGCACCCAGTTTCTTTTTTCTTGGCTATATAATGTTCTGACAAGTTTTCAAGTTTGCTCAGGGGCACAGGAGTTGCAGCTTGGTGTGGCTGTGATCTGAAATCAAGGCCTTCCGATCCAAAGTCTGATGCCTCAACCACTAAGGATTGGGCTGTGTTCTGTGTGTTTGGCTGCACTGGATGTGGGGCTTCAGTGTTTGGATTTTTACTTGCTTGCATATTTGATAATTGGACAAAAATCCTGAAGAACACACCTTATATGTTGGGCTACTTTCCTACTTTCCGTGTTGATATTTATACATTGATTGGGTGCAGCATGTGTTTGATTGGATGCAGTGTTGGAATGTATTCTATGTAAATGTACCTTATTTCTCTACATTTTCAAACTATTAACCTCAAAACACTCATCTTGCACAGCAATAGCATTCCTGCCACTTCTGGAATGTGTCCTGGAAGTCTTCTGCATCTTCTGCGATTCGCGCTGGATCTCCACAATGGTATCAAAAGTGACCATTAAGCCGGATCTTCATCTTCGGTAAGAGGGCGAAGTATGCAGGAGCATAATCTGGACAGTAGACTTTGTGCGGAATAGCACGAGTTGCAAAACACCGACTTATGAAGGTCGGTGCTCCCTGTGACTGTGCATGCAGCCTTGTGCTGCCATCTGGCTTGTTTTGGCATGTTCCAAAACTAGTCTCGAAACTTTTGATACCACCTCGTATCTACAATACACATTTTTACCCAAGATGATCTCACATGGAGTTGTTTTCAAAATCTGTTGCCACAAGACAAAGTGTTGACAAAACTATTTCTTTATGAAAGAGTGTTTTCTCTCTCTAGCTGAACCTGCCTCAATGAGGTCAGATATCTGTTTTCACTACGATGCATCCATCTGTGAACTCGGTCTATCCTTGAATCAGGGATGTGAAACACAAGCTGAGCGCTGACTCCTGCTGTATTGAGTGTGTTTTGGGTTGGGAGAAAGCGAGGGAGTCAGCAAGCGAGAGAGAAAAGGCGTTTTGAGAAAGTACGACAGCGAGACTGACGCCCCCACATCACCGACACGGCGCGCAAAAACGCAACTTCCCCCCCCTACACGCCACATTCCCAGCCTCACCATGGCGACTCCACAGCAACACACATTGTCATGGAGATGAGGCGACCCGCGGGTGTGCGGGGGGTTCGGAGCGCTCGTTTGCGCCATCATATTGGGACGAGGCCATCAATCTTTCCCCGCACGTCCACTCTATGGAGGGATGGGAGGGAAAAAATTTGATTGAAAGAAATCCAAATGCTGTTGCAAACAGGTAGCTTACGTGTGTGTGTACGTGTGTGCAAGTCTGTCTGCGAGGGCCAAGAAATGATAAAAAAAATAAAAATAACTTGCTTTTCGTCACACACGTACATAACACACCCTCAAAACTCTAGCCAGAATGAAGGCAGATGGTTGGAGTGGGAGCCAGAGCAACAAGAGTGAAGACAATAGCCCGTCCCTTATACCCCACCCCACCCAACCCCTCCTTGAGGAGCCGAAACAGGGTAGAAGTAGAGGGCAGTAGCAGAAACTCAAGCACTCATTGGTCCGCTGTTTTGAGTCCAGATGTCTTGCTGATGGGTGTTGCCCCTCACCTCGCATTTAAACTTCAGAAAAGAAACTTCAGGAACAAATGTGGTGAGATCGGACAGGTGGTCCGTGCATGGACGCTCTCAAACTCCGACATAAAGGCTTCAGCTGCCTCAGCGAACTCGAAAGCTTTGCTGCTTTTGCATCTGTTAACCCAAAATGGAGCAATGTTTTTTTTTCCTTTCATTAGCGCTCATAAAATCTCAACTTCAATATAACCTGGAACGATTGCACGTTTTTTTTCGAAATAAAAAGTGGAGTTTGTGCTGTAAATCAACACACGTGCAACATTCGATGATGTCAGACTAATAAAAACGAAACCTAAACACGATAAACATATGTTTATCAAACATTTACATTTTGCCAGATGCCTTTATCCAACATTTGAGAAGAATCCATTTCAAGGCCTGAGTTGAACAGCAGAAAGGCCACTTAATGGCTTTGTTGTTTCTGATAACACTGATCATTAATAATCAGATCTTTTTGCATTGGTTTGCTCATTTCTAGTTCATTCTAATGTCACTGCATATGTTGTCTATAATGCTGCACTGGTTTGGATTTTATTTAGTACTTATATATTGCTAAGTGTAAACAGATACAGCATTCTAATTACGCCAATGTTCCCTTGTGATATAATTCACAGATCGACACTGATATTTTTTGTTTCATCTTACTGAAAGATATCAGAGGTGATCAATTTTTTCCAAAGATTGTACATGACATTGTAAATCCACCAGTCACGATAGTCAGTAATCCACTGAAAGTTGCTGTTACACCTACCACCTGTTAGTGTTACACATTCTCCTCATTTTCTACAGCACACTTTGAGATTTACATGTAAAAGTTGAAATGTTTGTAGTTTTGAATCGTTAAACTTTTCGTTTTAGCTCCGCCCACAGGATATTAGGAGCCATTTGATTGGTCTCTGCGCATCAAACCACCATAATAGTAGGGCTGTATTCTAATAGTTATTTCAACGAATAATCGAGTAATCGGATAAGAACTACTTTTTCTTAATTAAAAAAAAAAGCAATAATGAATATAGAAGAGATAAGCCTTAAAATGAACAAGTAATTTGTTTCCTTTTTAGAAAAATTTACATTTTATTGCTGAAATTTCATACAAGAAAATCTCTGAAAACTAAACCCATTTAGTGCATTTAATTGCAATATTACATCAAATAAAAAAACTAATAAAAATATTTAAATAATTCAGGTTACAATACAAAACCCAGCCATTAGGGGGGCACAAGCCAGTGCACTCTTAGTGCCGGTCCCAAGCCCGGGTAAATGGGGAGGGTTGCGTTAGGAAGGGCATCCAGCGTAAAACATGTGCCAAATCAAATATGCGGATCACAAATGAGAATTTCATACCGGATCGGTCGAGGCCCGGGTTAACAACGACCGCCACAGGTATCGTTAGCCGACAGGGTACCGGTGGAAATTGGGCTACTGTTGGCCGAAGGAGGAGAAGGAGAGGAGGAAGACGTCTACAGAGACGGCAGGAAAAGGAGCAGTGTAGGAGAGTGGAGGTTCGGGTTGGTACTTTAAATGTTGGTACTACGATGGGTAAAGGGAGAGAGGTAGCTGATATGATGGAGAGGAGAAAAGTAGATATGCTGTGTGTTCAGGAGACCAAGTGGAAAGGGAGTAAGGCCAGGAACATTGGAGGTGGGTTTAAACTGTTTTATCATGGTGTGGATGGGAAGAGAAATGGTGTAGGGGTGATTCTGAAGGAAGAGTACAGTAAGAGTGTAGTGGAGGTGAAGAGAGTTTCTGATAGGGTGATGATCGTGAAGGTGGAAGTTGAAGGGATGATGATAAATGTCATCAGTGCCTATGCTCCACAAGTTGGCTGTGAGATGGAGGAGAAGGAAAGATTCTGGAGTGAATTAGATGAAGTGGTAGATGGTGTACCTAGGAAAGAACGATTGGTGCAGACTTTAATGGGCATGTAGGTGAAGGGAACAGAGGTGATGAGGAGGTGATGGGTAGGTATGGTTTTAAGGAGAGGAATGTGGAAGGGCAGATGGTGGTAGATTTTGCTAAAAGGATGGAAATGGCAGTGGTGAATACGTATTTTAAGAAGAAGGAGGATCATAGGGTGACGTATAAGAGTGGAGGAAGGTGCACACAGGTGGATTATGTTCTGTGTAGGAGATGCAACCTGAAGGAGATTGGAGACTGTAAGGTGTTGGCAGGGGACAGTGTAGCTAGACAGCATCGGATGGTGGTCTGTAGGATGGTTTTGGAGGCGAAGAAGAAGAGGAGGAAAGTAAGGATTTAAAGAAGAATAAGATGGTGGAAACTGAAGGAGGAAGAGTGTAGTGTGAGGTTCAGGGAAGAGGTCAGACAGGGGCTTGGTGGTGGTGAAAAGGTGCCGGATGATTGGGCAACTACTGCAGGAGTGATGAGGGAGGCAGCTAGAAAAGTACTTGGTGTGACATCTGGAAATAGAAAGCAAGACAAGGAGACGTGGTGGTGGAATGAGGAAGTGCAGGAGAGCATTAGGGGAAAGAGGTTGGCAAAACAGAAGTGGGATCGACAGAGTGATGAGAAAAGTAGGCAGGAGTACAAGGAGATGCGGCAGCAGGTAAAAAGGGATGTGGCGAAAGCCAAGGAAAAGGCATATGAGGAGCTGTATAAGAGGTTGGACACTAAGGAAGGAGAAAAGGATTTATACCGATTGGCCAGGCAGAGGGACCGAGCTGGGAAGGATGTACTGCAAGTTAGAGCAATAAAGGATGGAGAGGGAAATGTGTTGACTAGTGAGGAGAGTGTGTTGAGAAGATGGAGGGAGTATTTTGAGCAGCTGATGAATGAGGAAAATCAGAGAGAGAGAAGGTTGGAGGATGTGGAGTTGGTGAAGCAGGATGTAGATAGGATTAGTAAGGAGGAAGTGAGAGCAGCGATTAAGAGGATGAAGAATGGAAAGTCGGTTGGACCAGATGACATACCGGTAGAAGCGTGGAGATGTTTAGGAGAGATGGCAGTGGAGTTTTTAACCAGATTGTTTAACAAGATTCTGGAAGGTGAGAGGATGCCTGAGGAATGGAGAAGGAGTGTGCTGGTACCGATCTTTAAGCATAAGGGAGATGTGCAGACCTGCAGTAACTACAGGGGAATTAAGTTGATCAGTCACACCATGAAGTTATGGGAAAGAGTAGTGGAAGCCAGGCTGAGAGAAGAGGTGACCATCTGTGAGCAACAGTATGGTTTCATGCCGAGGAAGAGCACCACAGATGCCTTATTTGCTTTGAGGATGTTGATGGAGAAGTATAGAGAAGGACAGAAGGAATTGCATTGTGTATTTGTGGATTTAGAGAAAGCGTACGACAGGGTGCCGAGAGAGGAGTTGTGGTATTGTATGAGGAAGTCAGGTGTGTCAGAGAAGTATGTGAGGGTGGTGCAGGACATGTATGAGGACAGTGTGACGGCAGTGAAGTGTGCAGTAGGTACGACAGACTGGTTTAGGGTGAAGGTTGGACTGCATCAAGGATCGGCCCTGAGCCCTTTCCTGTTTGCAGTGGTGATGGACAGGTTGACGGACGAGGTCAGACAGGAGTCTCCCTGGACTATGATGTTTGCAGATGATATTGTGATTTGTGGTGAGAGTAGAGAGCAGGTTGAGAAGAGCCTGGAGAGGTGGAGATATGCGCTGGAGAGAAGGGGAATGAAAGTCAGTAGGAGTAAGACAGAGTACATGTGTGTGAATGAGAGGGAGGGCAGTGGAGTGATGCGGTTGCAGGGAGAAGAGGTGGAGAAGGTGGAGGAGTTCAGGTACCTGGGGTCAACAGTGCAAAGTAATGGGGAGTGTGCTAGAGAAGTAAAGAAAAGAGTGCAGGCAGGGTGGAGTGGGTGGAGAAGAGTGACAGGAGTGATTTGTGATAGTAGGGTATCTGCAAGAATGAAAGGGAAAGTTTATAGGACTGTGGTGAGACCTGCGATGTTGTATGGATTAGAGACAGTGGCATTGAGTAAAAGACAGGAGGTGGAGCTGGAGGTAGCAGAGCTGAAGATGTTAAGGTTTTCGTTGGGAGTGACGAGGATGGACAAGATTAGAAATGAGTTTATTAGAGGGACAGCACATGTAGGATGTTTTGGTGACAAGGTGAGGGAGGCGAGATTGAGATGGTTTGGACATGTGCAGAGGAGGGACATGAATTATATTGGTAGAAAAATGCTGAAGATGGAGCCACCAGGTAGGAGGAAAAGAGGAAGGCCAAGGAGGAGGTTCATGGATGTGGTGAGGGAAGACATGCAGGTAGTTGGTGTGAAAGAGGCAGATGTAGAGGACAGGGTGGTATGGAGACGGATGATCCGCTGTGGCGACCCCTAATGGGAGCAGCCGAAAGAAGAAGAAGAAGAAGGTTACAATACAAACTTTGTAAACTTTCTGCTGCTTCCTTTAGCCTGAATACTATGGATGCCTGTTTCCGGCACAAAAATATTTTTTTTCTCAAAATTCCAATTCGCAATTTTGACTTTATTCTTCGTAATACCAGCATTTCTGGTGCATCCACCGGTAACCATGTTGCCGGCCTGAAGTTTGAAGCAGTTAGTGTATGAACGAGGCTCCTCTGATTCATCTGCTTTATTCCGCTTCCTCCTGAGCTGATTGTTAGACAAGAGTTCTCTCCAGGGATTCTATTGATTTTAACTTATTTCATAAATTAAATGTGTAAAGCTTTCTGCCACTACATAGTGTTCCTCCTTTTTTTTCCATTCTGCATTGTCTTCTGTGTTACCTGTCCAGAGTGCCAGAGTGCAGAGTTTAGCCGGTGGTGCATCAGTAATAATGGCTTTATTATTATATCATAAACCATGAAAACAAAAGTGTTAAACAACCCAAAATACGTTTCATATTGTAGACTGTCAAAGTAACTACATTTAGATTTGATGGCAGCTTAGCAAACTCATGGCATTTTCTCATCAGATTCAGAAGGTAGTCACTGGAATGGTTTTCAATTTACAGGTGTGCCTTTTCAAGAGCTCATTCGTGACATTTCTTGCCTTCTTAATGTGCTTTGGCCTATCGGTTGTCTTGTGCAGAGGAAAGGGTGAGCACAGAATCAGTAGCCCTATTAGTGCTCCTACGACTACTGTACAAATCCATATTATTGCAGGAATCGATCAGTTAAGTAAAGAAAAAGACAGTCGATCGTTACTTTAAGAAATGAAGGTCAGTCAAACCTCAAAATCTCAAGTAATTGACATATATTCTTAGTCTCCAAATCCATCAAATGCAATGAGGAAACAGGCTCTCAAAAAGACGACCAAGAGCTACCTCTGCTGCAGAGGATAGGTTTATTATTATTATTATTAGCAGCCTCAGAAACTGCTAAACTGCATAAAAATTTCTGAGTTCGAGTCACAGATATATATTTCAACATCTACTGTTCAGAGGAGACTGAGCAAGCCAGGCTTTCATGGTCAAATTGTGCCTAAGAAACCTTTACTTTCTTACTAAGAACAACAGACAGAAAAGACTTGCTTGGGGCAAAAAATACATTAGGTCAGTGGAAAACTGTCCTTTTTGTCAGAAGAGTCAAAATTTGAGATATTTGGTTATACGCACAGTGTCTTTGTTAAACTTACAGAGGGTGAACAAACAGTTCTTTAATGTATGGTTCCCACTATGAAACATAGAAGCGATGTTTGAGTGCTTGATTGGTTGGTGTCTTGTCAAATTGAAGGCACACTCAACCAGCATGGCTACTACAGCAATTTGCAGGGACATGCCACCTCATCTGGTTTGCACTTAGTGGGGGCATCATTTGTTTTCCAACAGGACAACAGCACTCAACACCTTTAGGAGCTCCTCAAAATTGTTGGAAAAGCATTGCAGGTCAATAACTCATGCGGCTGTCTAAAATAATTTTCAGAGTGTGCAAAGCTGCAATCAAAGCAAAAGAGGGCTACTTTGAAGAACTGAACATATAAAACATTCTGGGTTGTTTAACACATTTTTGTTGGCAAAATAATTCCATGTGTGTTCTTTCATATTCTGGATGTCTTCAGAATTTTCAGAAATGTGCAATGCTGAAAATAATCAAAATAAAGTATATATATATATATACACATATACATACACACACACTATATTTAGTTTTTTTGTTGTGTTCAGCACAGTTGGCTCTAGTTGTCGACTGGTTTCCGGCCAATTCTGCACGTCGAATCGGCAGCGGATCTCGTCAGTGGAAAAAAAAAAACTCAGATTGGCTATACATCGTAGGGAACGAGCAAACGGCACTGACGAAAGCAAACAACGACGGAGTAAAGAGGCAACACTTCTCGTCATTCTTGTTCTTGTCTTTGCAACTTAGCGAATCCGTGATCGCGGTCGGTGTAAACGCTGCTTGCTTTATGTATACGCAGTTCTAGCTATTCCTGTTTCCCTGTTTGGATGGTGAATATAGACTACTGCCAACTGCTGGGATGGGAGAGTAATGTTCTCTTACACAAGCGCAGAATGTATATGCTAGCTGGCGGTCGGCTGTAGTCTGTCCGGTGTGTTCTAATGCAACTTTTTTTGCCCCATCACAGACGTTGTCCAGTCGGCTTTCCTTTAGAGGTTGTTCTTTGGTGTCGGTTTGATGTGTACCTACTTTAAAACGACAGTCACCAATACTGAACCTAGTATGGGCTAGAACGAAATCAGCCTCAGTTTCAGCTTGAATTCTCCATGATATTTTGCAACAGGGTCTTCCGTTGCACAGCATTTATACCACATGACCATACACCTGACCACATTTCTGCATAATGCAACATTGCACAAATATGATTAAGGTCTGAAATCTATCCCGGGACCCTCCCGTACTGATGTGTCTTTAAGGCATGGATTCAATTCTCACTGCTGGCCCACTCCCATTGTTTGAAGGTCAATGACCTTAAGCAGACATAATACAAACCACATCTGCCCCCCCATTCCACCAGGATCAATTATCCCTTGGGACCGGGCAGGGAGGTGCAAGATGAGGGTGTGCATGGGCAAGAGGCGTGGTTTAATCTGAATGAAAAGGGGGTGGAATGGGGCAGGGCGGGGTTCTCAGGACTTCACCTCACCCTGTATTCCCACGACCCCCCCATCACCACCACCACCACCACCACCACCACCATGTCACACTTTCCCCCCCAGGTTCTGAACTGCTGTGGGTATACAAGGCTTTTTAAGGAAAGCAGGATGACTTTTGGTTTGCTGTAATGTGATTGGCTGCATGTCAGCCTAACAAACAAACAATTAACAAATAAACAAGTTCCTAAACCAAAGCATGGTTGCTGTTATTGATGTTAAATCTTAAACTATTCACACTTTGAGGTGTGTTGCATGCGCACATGCATGTATGACTAATGCAATGCATATGTTCTGCATGTTGCATGGGGTATTTTTGTGCAAATGCATGCATTTTTTTTTTAAGAATAAACCCCTGTCTAGGGTTGACCTACCAGCTGCAGATGGTCCCGGCTCCATCCCATTCACTCAGGCTCCCCGCGGCTTCCTTCTGAACTGTTCAATCGCCACGGCGGCGAGAGCCTGGAAAGCGTGTCCGACTATCAGGCTCCTTCCCTCGGCGTCCTAGAGGCTCCTTTTTACCCCACCCCCTCCCCTCTCAGCTCCCGGGTGAATCCCCCAGTCGGAGCCCTCCGCAGACCCCGAACACAATAGCTTCCCTCCGGCTGCTTGCTCCCTCTCCAGACGGACCTCCGTCTTCTTTCCGTGCGTCTTTTTTTTCTCCTTCCTCAGCGGTGTGTTTATGCTCCTGCTCACCGTTCAAACACCACTCTCCAGAGGAACAACAACAAAAAACGGCTGAGCGACACACAGACAGACAGACAGGCAGGCAGGCAGGCAGTTTCCCCATGAACCACCTCCTCCTTCTCCACCACCTCCTCCTCCTTCTTCTCCTCCTCCTCCTCCTCCTCCTCCTTCTTCTCCTCCTCCTCCTCTTCCACCTCTACCGCCTCCTTTCCTTCTTCTCCTTCTCCGAGCGCTCAAATGTGCGCTCCATCAGCGCGCTCGTCCTGGGTGCTGCCATCTAGTGTTAGGAAGTGACAACTTCACGTTCATTCAAGTGATTCCAGGGACTTTAATTATTCATTCTTTCATTCATTCATTCGTTCGTTTATTTGCTTGTTCGTTCTTTCATTCACTTATTAATTCATTTATTAATTCATTTATTCGTTTGTTGGTTCATTCTGTCTTTCTTTCTTTCTTTCTTTCCCTATTTTTTTCTTTCTTTCTTTTAATCATTCATTCATTTATTCTTTTGTGCATTAATTCTTTCTTTCTTTCGAAATTTGTTTCTGTTTTTTGTTTGCCCATTTGTTTGTTTGTTTATTTATTCTTTCTTTCTTTCTTTCTTTCTTTCTTTCTTTCTTTCCTTCTTTCTTTCTTTCTTTCTTTCTTTCTTTCTGTCTGTCTGTCTGTCTGTCTGTCTGTCTGTCTGTCTGTCTTTCTTTCTTTCTTTCTTTTACTTATTCTTTCTTTCTTTTCTTTCTTTCTTTTCTTTTTTTCTATCTATCTATCTATCTATCTATCTATCTATCTATCTATCTATCTATCTATCTATCTATCTATCTATCTATCTATCTATCTATCTTTCTTTCTTTTTTCTTTCTTTCTTTTTTTTTAAGTCATCCAATTTCATGCTTTATATGTCCTCATATATGTAAATGCTTCTATATGCAGTATACATGTGCGTACCACAAAACATATTTATATTTTTATCATTTACAACCATGTTATATTTTTGGTCTTCTTTGTATGGTTTGTATTTGACAAGAAAAACTGAGTTGGATTTCTTAAGCTGTTTTCAGACTTAAAGCAACTCACAACAATAAAGCAGCCAATGTTGTCCTATTGAACAAAAGAGACAGTGTCCCATGGGTGACTAGATATGGGTGTGGCCAGTGACACAACAAAGTTAGAAAAAAAAACTTATTGCAGCCAGAACCTATAAAATCACAGCAAACGTTAATGTAACATTGTTAGAATATATTCCACTTTATCTTACTTTAGTCCTACTTGCACAGCCACAGCTGATCTTTCTGTTATTGAACTGTATTTTACTGCTTTAAAAAAGACAGTTGCTGCTCTGTACAGCGTCTTCTGCACTTTAAACCTGTACACTACATCAAAACTGTTTGTTTACATGTGTACATTCATGTTAACAAACAGAAAATCAAAAATAAAGATACAAAATAAATGTTTATTTTATTAATAAATCGATTATTATTTTATATTTTAGTAAGCTGAACTTGATGATGATGATGATGATGATGATGATGATTACATTGATAAAAATACAAATGGGCCATATGAAAAATAATAGACAAATTAATAAATAAATACACAAACAATATCAACTAATATTATTACAATAATTATTATTAATAATGATAGTAATAATACATCTATAATAAAAAATAAGTACATAAATATAGATAATAATTAAGAGAAGAAGAAGAAGAAGAAGAATTACTATTATCAACAATGAATAAATACATTATTCATCATTTTTCGGCTTATTAAAATGTGAAATGATAATCGATCACTAAAAGAAAACGTGAATTAAATATTAATAACTAAATAAAATGACATTCTGCAAACGTATTTAAAAATTTCCACCAAAATGGGGAACTCATTTACAGATAATAGAGTATTTTATTTTTTTTAGTCTCTGTTTTTGACGTCGTGCCGCTTTGAAAGCCCGTTCATTTCCGGTACGTCACTTCCTTTCCAGGGCAGAAGCTGACGTCACCCTACAGACAGGTTAGTGAGTTGGAGCTTTAGATATTTGCTGTAAAATGGCTGGAAATCGGGCAGAGGGGAAACACGGAGCGGTCTGAGGTTTTGTGCGGCTTCATTTAGACAGTTCGTCGCAATGTTACGTGTCAATGAAATGTTTCCACACTAACCTTTTTTTGTAAACTAGACTGGGATTGGGACAGGGACATGTGTGTTAATGAATGATCAGCATTGAAGTCACATACACGTCCATCAGTACTGAATACTGAGCTGAAGTCAGGCTTGTCTGCGTTATAACGTGTTATAAGGCTGATAAGGCTGTGTCTCAGATGAAGCAGGAATTCCAGTACTGAACTGTACAGTGTTATAGGATGTGATTTGGGGAAGTACCCTGTAAAAAAAAACACCATGATCAGCTGACCAGCAATTACTGCTTCCCAAAATGTTGTGGGAATGTTAGTTCTTGGTTCTGGGAGCAAACCTTTTTTACTTAATTTAATGTTTTTTTAAATTATAAACATTTTAGGGAATGTTTTGTAAACATGTTACAGAGAATGTTCCACTAATGTTCCTATAATGTTGAAAAAATAACTTTCCAGTCACCCTAAATAGTTCAGGGAATGTTTTCTCAATGTCCTCGTATTGTTCTTGTTATATTCTCCTAATGTTCTGATGGAGTCCTGAGAACGTTCCTCTAACATTCTGGTAACCTTTTAAATAATTCACACTTTTCAACTAACTTGTAGATGAATCTGAGGGCGTTCCTCTAATCTTCCAGTAACCTGCAACTCATTCCAACTTCTCTGGAACCTTGAAATAACCTTTCTCAAATCTCCCAGGAATGGTGATCTGACCTAAAATAACTGAAACCTCCCAGGAACCTTGCACTTATACAGGTTTTGAAGAACGTTCCAAACCTTCACAGGAATCCTATGGTAGCATGGGATGTTTCACAGAACGTTTCTCTAAAGGTCCTCTCAGGAACCCTTTAAAGGGGAATCCCATAGATCTTGGTTCTAAGGTCTTGCTCTTGGTCTTCATTCGCTTTTGATTGTCAAAATATAGAGTACCAGTAAAAGGTTTGGAGACACCTGGCCCTTTAAGAGACACGTGCATGTTCTTTTTGTTTCTAGGGTAATTTAACTGTATGTAAATTTACTTTGACCAAGCAAATATATAAATGCACAGATGTTTAACTTTATTTTCATCAAAAAATCCATCCATAGCATGATTAACAGTTTTACACACTCTTGGGATCTGAACAGTTTATTTGTCCAACATTCTGCTACAATACTTTGTTTTACTGTCTTGTAAAAGGTGTTCTTCACTAATTGGTGTTTTCTTTCTTATGATCCAGTTCATCTTAGAGCAGTTCAATAGGATTTAGGTGCAGTGACTGGGAAGGTCCTTTCATGATAACACTCCAACCGAATGTTTGCTCTCTAAATGATGCTTACAGAGCTTAGACGTACGCTTCAGGTCACTGACTTGTTGTATGGAGAAGTTGTTTCCAATTAGCTGCAGTCCAGATTGAACTGCATGGTGTTGAAGTATGAATTGGTAGACATGTTGGATCAGTATTCCTTTCACCCGGAGTAGGCCTCCAACGTTCCTTGCTCCAAAACAGCCGCAAACCATTAAGCTTCCACTTCTATGTTTGACTGTGGGGGTGAGGCAGTCTGCTAACATCTTCTTTCCTGTTCTCCATCTCATAGAAGTTCTTCTCATAGAGACAGTAATGTCAAATTTGGACCCATTTGCCCACAGAATTTTCTGTCCGGTTCCTTGTGTGTTTCTTTTACCTCGTGTGTGTGAAACAAAACGAACATTCGTGTGTTTCAAAAGCTGTAGAAGACGAGGTGTTTCCAAAGTTTTCACAGCCGCTGTCTATATCTTATTTTGAGATCTCTGAATAATAGTGACCAACAGTTATGAACATTCCCATAGTGTTATGAAACAATACCTAAAATCTAGCCAAAGGAAATACAAAGGCTAATGTGTGGGTCAAATAAAATGTTTTGGGGTTCTGTCATTAATGTTAAAAATCTTTTTGTTTTGGTTTTAATATTATTAAATAATATTATTTAAACCTGTTTCTCACACTTAGATGTCTTGGATCCGTGAAGGAGAACTAAGCCTTCTTGAAAGGCTCTCTGCCAACATCTTAAAGGTGATTTATTTATTTATTTGTTTGTTTTTAACCAACTTCTGATCATGTAATGGGAAATGAAGGCTCTTTTTAGTCAGTTAGTGCATTTGGCTCACCTCACCTATAAGATTCTCTTGGGTCATAAACAGTCTTGAATAAATTGAAATATTTATCATTTATAAAAATGTAACCCTTAAATATGGGACATTTTAACAGTCATTTGTCTTGTCTGATTCCCTTGACGGTGTTGTGCTTATGATTGTCCACAGGCAGGACCGATGCCCAAACACGTGGCCTTCATTATGGATGGGAACAGACGTTATGCACGTAAGAAACACGTGGAAAGACAGAAAGGCCACACTCAGGGCTTCGACAAACTGGCTGAAGTGAGTCATTTAAAACCTTTATTACGTGGAATTATAAATGGAGGAAAAGCACCAGGTGTCATTCATTAATAAATAAGGACATGTTTTATAGTTTCCTATAGCAAAATATCCCATGTCTCTTACTCCTTGTGTAGAACTTTAAAATGGAGTGGGTTGGTTACTGGGATCTCCTGCCAAGCATTATGTCAACTTCTTGCTTTACAGGTCCACGTTTTCATAAAATGGCTGGCAGAACCACCATTAGTTGTTGGGCCTGTTTTTTGAGTGTTTTTGCAAAAATGAATAAAAGAATGTGGGTGTGGCTCCGTTTTCAAGTTTTTGTTTCGTCACGTCTCAGCCCCGGCTGTGAGAGACTTTTGGAAGGCAAATCTTTTCCCGCCAAAAACCCAGTTTGGGTAGTTTGCAAAGTGATGTGTGAGAAATGTGACAAACCTAAAAAAGATTATAATAATCTTAAATAATAATCATAATTAGTGAAAGTATTGAAATTGCAATTCTTTAACTTTATGTTTCTCCTTTATTTCTTTTATTATTTTAAACCTGTAAAAAGCTGATTTACTCTTCATTTGTAAAAATATAACCAAACTACTTTATTTGATCACATTGATTGCAAATCTTTTTTGATTCAATATAAACACAGATAGCTAGATAGATAGATAGCTAGATAGCTAGATAGATAGCTAGATAGATAGATAGATAGATAGATAGATAGATAGATAGATAGATAG
>JAAIIK010000023.1:3333142-3349487 GCA_014706435.1 Silurus glanis
GTGTGTGTGTGTGTGTGTGTGTGTGTGTGTGTGTGTGTGTGTATATGTGTGTGTGTGTGTGTGGGGAACTACCTGCTTTATCTCAGCCCTTCAGGTACCAGCATTTCTATTTAAGTCACTTGTCCAAGAAAGTGAAGCCCATACACACCATTACATAAATGTAAACCCATCAAAAGCGCATGTTCTCCAGGATATGAGCTGCTTCTGGGATCTGAGATTTTCACATTCATGCCTCCTACACAAAAAAAACCCCAATTCAGACTAATTATTTTCATGCTGTACAATTTGTACATGCTGCAAACTGTACTTTTGCCCTTTTAAAAGTCTTTTTGCTGGAAATGGTTTGAACAGGAGTGAGAGTTTCTCCTCATTTGCTTTTATATTGATTACATCGTGAATCAGCGATATCTAAAGATCTGTCACGATATGCCTTGATTCTGTTTGTGGCATAATTTAAAAATTATTTTCTAACAATCCAGAAACTGTACAACTCTCCACCTTCCCCTTCTTACCCACAATTCTTTGGATCTGAGAATAGCCCAAAACACCACTTATACAGCTGTGTGTGCAGCTGATTCTCAGTTTCTGAGGCTCTAGATGTTGTGAAAAGTTGACATCGGTGTTTCAGTGTGAAACACTTCAGTCTTTTTATGGCACCAAAGAGACGTCTGTATGGTCAAGCTATATTGGTCTAAAGAGATTTCTCCTAGACCAGGGTGGCTTTAATCTGATTAATCTAATCTAATCAGACTTGCTTTGAATGTGTTTAACAAACTCATTTGTTGAACTGTTAGCATTAGGGTGTAGATAAAGAGAGAGGTTGTGTATATTAGCATTTTAAAACCAAGTGATTGTCACCTTTTTACCATCTTTATCTCCTTTTGGACTATTTGCATGGCGATCGATTGACACTGGCTGGGATTCTCACTTTTTTTTCCACACAGTCCTGTATTTGGGTTGAATCAGAGTTCACAAAGATGTTATAATTGTCTTAAGTGGGTCAAGACATGATTCTTTAATTTATATATATATATTTAAAAATGTCATGACTCGACCACACGAGAGCTTTTAAAGTGTTTCTCTTTGGGAAATATCCATTCTCACAGACACACATGGCAGCCATGTTGAAGACTACATTAGAGTGAACCATGGCATCTGCGTCTTGCATGCCTCCGACACGTGAGGTGGTGTGGAAGGTGGGGGAGCGAAGGCGGTCCAAACTGGTAGAAGGGAGGTTCTTGTTGAGCAGCATATTCAGAAGAGACAGAGAGGACGGGAGTGGGGTCGTCCACAGAATGATCACGGTTAGGAAAATCCATCCTGGTTATATTTTGATGCAGGACTTCATGATCAGATGAGTAAGCTGAAAATGTCAGACAGAAAACACAGCTACATAAAATACACACAATGGAACAAGCAGAGATTAGATTAACGAAGAGCCTGTATATCACATCAGGCGTTGGGGATGCAAAGATGTTTTGGAAACTAATGACTGGATGGTACTAATACTATTTAGAGTTCCACAGATATCTGAAATGGGATTGGTCTAGAAGGAGCACAGGCACAAAAACGCTTCGATCTAGTGACTGCAATTGCGTTTTTTGTTATATGTTGATATGTGAACTTCAGTTATCTTTCCCATTGACATTATGCTCTTGTCACTACTACCAGCTTTTGGTTAATAGCTTTGACTCTTACAGTTGAATGCTTTTTTTTTTCCAGTATTGTACTAAAAAGTGAGCAACATGACGGTGTTAAATTATAATTGTGTGCTATGAAGTTCACACACAAGATTCCTATGTAACATCGTCAATCTAACTTGAAAATGAAATGCATTGTTTGGTTGTGTAACAATCACATAATGGAGTGGAGATGGTTATATAATAGTAAATCAGCTTAAAATGGTCATCTGGTTCGTCACTCTAGACGGTGTGCATGGCTATACCGGGACACTATTTGCTAGCATTGGCTTAGCTGTAAGTTGTTCTGGAAAGACTGCTGCTTGAACCGGAAGACTGCGATAGTGTTTTATTATACAAGGTCCGCGTGTCTTTCAACACTCAGATGTTTGTTTGTTGTCGAGAATACGAGCAAAACCCTGTGTGACAATGTACAGAGTGTTTCCTTTTCCTTGTGTAGCATTTTGGTGGCTGCCACAGAGAGCCTGATGCATTCTGACAGCTGGCAGTGTATTCGTGTGTGTGTGTCAGAGAAAAAGAGACAGCCCCATGTTCTGATTGGTTAAGATAAGTTTTTATAAAGGGGTTGGAGCTCGAGTGTTTTCCCAGTTTCTTGTGCTTCGAGTCGGTGTGTTACTAGCCATTTTAACCACAAAGGTTTCGATGGTTTTTATTTACATCCGTTAGTGTTTTGCAAGGTTTTTTTTTTAAGCCTGGAGGAGCTTGTTTTTTTGTGGTTTTTTTTCACGTATATCCTGTGATTGGATCACTTTTACCTTCTGTTGTGGAAAGAGTGAGAGTTGCAATCAGGTTGGTCAGGTCTGGGACATGTAGTTGTGTACCTTTCCCTGCACCTCCTTTCCCTACACTTCCTATATCCACAGATCTTTTGAATTTTAATAACATATTTGCAAGATTAAAGCAGCTCTTGTTCTCATTTCTTGTTGTTTTTTTTTGTTTTTGTTTTTGTTTTCCCCTTCCCCCCTGTTGTCCATCAACTTCCCAAAACCTTCAAACCTGCACACTTCCCTTTTGGTTTTCTTTCTTGTTGAATTTATGGAAGCTTCTAAAATTGTGCATGTAGTTAAAATCGCAGCCATGTAATGTGTTTTGTTTCGCTGTGCTTCCATCACTGCTCCGATCCTGCACAAATACGCTTAAGAAGCCTTGCGCCCCTTATATTTAGTGTCGTGGCCAGGGGCCAATCAGTTCGAGCCCAAACCTAGACCACATGGACGTCGAAGACATACAGGCACACAGATCTGCTCTTCAGTACGAGCCCATGTTAAGGATCAAGTTGATTTTAGTCCGATTTGACACTTTCGCCCCAAGGCTAGTGACGCCCATTTTCTCGATCTGTGACTCGTATAAAATGACCAGAGCAAAGAGTTGAAGAGCGCAGATCTTTAGCGAGAGACTCTGTGGCTGGTAAAACACTGTTCTTGTTTGTTTCCATGTCTAAAATTATCTGCCTCTTTTTAAATGCACCAGTTGTTTACTTGAATATATGGACATCCTGTCTTTGTTTTTTTTTGTTTTTTTATAAATTTTTTTCTTTTCAGGTCCAGACCAGCTTCGATTTGTGCAAAGCCAACAGACATGATTATCAGACTGGGTCGCCTGACTCCTGGATACTTTCGACTCCTGCAGGTACGTGTCTTCATTTTAACTAATGCTGTCTTTCTATAGGATTTTTTTTTCCAAAACAACCAGAATTGAATGACTTGCAACCCTCTTTCCTGCCAGAAAGTTCGATTTTTCAACATTTTTGTCCTCCTAGTTGTCATGTTCAGTAACAGATTTTCAGACAACTGATTGCGATTCCATAACGAATGTATGCAGGGTTCCAGTTTGCTGTAAAAGGTGAAGGGTTAATCCTACACTGGCTTACTGCTGGGTTCAGGACAATGGTCCTGGTATGTCAAACAAGCATCGTGCTAACTTTGCAAACTGACCCATATCCTTTGGTATTCGTATGGGCTGGAACGTATAATGGCGCAAAACCCGTAGAGCTTTATGCGAATTGTCTTGTATTTTAGTTTAAGATTACATTCATGTTATAGACTTAAGCATTGTTCAGGTTGCCAAACATTAACAATAAATACATCTCAATACAGTAGGATGTCTTTGGTGAAGAAGGGTGTTAATTTAATGGTAATTATCTTAGCGGCTGCCCTTGTTTTGGTCCTGTCTTGATCTGTTTTCGAATCGTTTTGTCTCGTTATTGAAGCCACCTTGTTGTAATCCATTAAAGTCTCTGTTTCTGATTCATTTGATGCTCTTGTACCTTTTGTGGAAGTGCATTTTAGTGGAACAGACTGTGCCTTTGTGATAGCGTTCAGGGAGTTACATTAGATTTTATCCGTAATATTTGACAAATGCTGGATATAGCCTTTCTCCGTAATCAGTTTGTAACCCGTATCATACTTTTACCAAAATGCTCTTTCCATTGAATTGGATGGCTTAATTTTTATAATATTTTATTAAATGACTATCTTAGTTCAGTGATTTTGATTCCTTTGGGTAAATATTTGATTAGCCTAAAACCCCTTTTTGTCTTTTTAAATAGCAGTCCATGCCCTTGGATTATTTTAGCTCTGAAGCTTTTTTGTGCATCTAATTGCTTTATGAAATGGACTAAAACCAAAAATTCTTATTAAATACCTGTTTACAAACTTAGCCAGCAAAGCCTGGTCTGACCTATTCTTAAAAGACCTAGGTCTTTTGGAGTGCAGGGAGAGCTACTGAAGACCTTTTTTGACTCTGTGGTGGCCTCAGCCATATTCTATGGAGTGGTCTGCTGGGGCAGCAGCATCTCTACTGCAGACAGGAAGAGACTAGACAAGCTGATCAGGAAGGCCAGCTCAGTCCTGGGGATTCCCCTGGACACTGTACAGGAGGTGGGAGAAAGAAGGATGGTAGCAAAACTATCATCATTGCTGGAGAATGTCTCTCACCCCTGTATGTAACCGTTACATCGCTGAGCAGCTCCTTCAGTGACACTGTTACATCCTAAGTGTCTGAAGGAAGGTCTTTTCTCCCTGCTGCTATTAGACTTTACAACCAAAGCTGTTCCCAGTAAAACCAGTCACCAAAATACAACGCTGTTATTACTTTTTAGCTGTGCAATAACATTACCTGTGTGCAATATTACATGAATCATGTGCAATATTACCTGCAATTACGTGCAATACCACCTTGAAATATTACCTGAAATGCGTACTTTTTTTTTCCTTCCCTTATTTGTATTTATACATTGTACTGTGTATATACTGTATATTATAGTATGTGTAGATTCTTTTTATATATTTGCATTTATTTTTATTTCTTTGTTTTGCTGCTGTAACATAGAAATTTCCCCACTGTGGGACGAATAAAGGTTTATCTTATCTCTTATCTTCTTACTAACTGTTTTCTTTCCCCCCATATGTGTCTATAGAGGCAGGTAGCTGGCGAGGTTCAGACCCCACCTCAGGATCGCTCTCTTAACCAGATCGCCATGATGTTGGCCATTATGGGTCTAAGCCTGTCTTACTACAGTGCCAAACAGATGACTGAGAAGGTGCAGACCCGGTGCCCTGAACACAACTGTGACCTGTGATCCATTTGAATCCTGGAGGAAGCCAAAATAGAGATGGAGGGTTGGAGAAGACCTTATCCATCACTCTTTTATACACTACATCATGCTAAGCCTGTATATTCCTGGTTCAGTTAGCATGTGATGAATTAAGGGGTTTTAGCTAGAAATATTAACACACAATTCATTGTACATTCATCAAGTTCCCTTAAGGGTCCTGAGTCTAAGGCCAAAGCTTTGGCTTATAATCTTTTCATTAATTCCTGTTTGAAGAGAAGGAGATAGTCACTGATGCTTTGGCATAGAAAAATTCCTTTTAAAGGGAAACCCTCTACCTTATGTATCAAGCAACTGTTGGAAAGCAAGCTGCTTAAACACTAGAGATATTTTTAAGGCTGTCAATATAGAAACGAGGCATAACAGGAATCCTGTAAACTCACTGGAAGAGCAGTAGCAGACTACAATGTGTGGTGTTAAACCTAGATTTCTTTTACTGTATTGTTATAAGTAGCCATGTTTGTTTTATAAGTAAAGACTTACTGTTTAAAGGAACATCAACAAGTACATGCGTGAAGATTTTAAAGAATCCAATATGTGATTGTGACCTTCATATGAAATGTATGTTTTGTTTATATTTAAAACCTGATTAAATAAAGCTGTGAAGTCATGGACGATGGCGTGCTGGCGGAAAAGTTTCAAACGGACACGAGGGATGAAATATCGCATGAGAAAGTCCATCTTCCCTACGGCAAGGGCTTTACTGTGTATTTGCCAAGCACATGATAGGACATTCCTGTGATATTTAATAAAAATGTAGAATTACTGTATTAAAACCCTCATTTGAAAAATCTCCACACAGGCTATTTTGGCAGGAAATGGATTCAAAGGCTTTGTGAATAGACTTTTTTTTTTCGGGTCAGATTCGATCTATTTGATTACATTCACACAGTTTCTGTGCTTAAGGCAAAAATGATTCAGCTGAATGTGTTCTGTTTCACATGTGATCCGGCTCAGCAAATCAATTTCCTGTATCAACACAGAAACATCTTTTAAACAGGAAGTGGTCATGCTTGCAGACTGGCACTTCCTCTATATGCTGGCCCAGGGGTAATCTAGCACACATATGGAGCTATGTTAAATTTGATATATGGGTAAACAGTAGTTGAAAAATCTGAAGCTCCTATTTTTTTCAAATAGGTCACATCTTTATATGCTTCTCTATTTTGCGTCTCTATTTTTAATGCAGCAGCCACAGTTGTCTGGCAGCTGAAGTGCTGTCATAGTTGGAAGTCTTGGATTGGTCCAAATTTTGCATGGGTTTACACTGTAGATTTACTGGGGTGTGGGCAGATTTTCATTCCAGTGAAGCATAAGCCACACCAGAGTCTGCTCAAAGCCAAGATCAACTAATTGAACAGGTTGTGTGGCTCCTGCTTGATTGGAATGAATTCCTGCACGTACACAGACTTTTTTGCATCTAGAATTGGCCTGATTAATTTGCTGCCACTTCACTGCTGTGTGTTGCAATTTTATCCATTAGTGGCCAATGTGCCTGCACATTGTTTGGAATAAAAACATGCATTAAGACTAGCTCTAACAGTGCTTTGTATCAAGCACTTAAATAAGAACTGAGTGCTTCCTCTTTTACTTTCGAGTGTGATCATGCAGTGACATTTCATCAGCAGTCTCATGGCCCCAGTATTGTTTGTATGGGAACAGATAATCAAAAGTTTATTTGGAAAGCTGACATGATTTGGTTGGTAGGTGATCTTTAGCTTGGAAGTTGCATGAGACTGAGGATCCTTGCACATCTGCTAGCCTAGAAATTATAAAACTAAACAATGTTCTGTTCGTGTTTGAGTGGTATCATGCACAAAAGCCCTTCTAATTTCCTCTCGGCCTGCGCCCAGATCATACAAAAAACAATTTGATTATTTGTGCATGGTAAAGATGTCATGCACGATGCTTCCTTCCACACATGGCGGATGCCGTTGAGTATTTTTCACCCCCTCCCAACACGTGCTGATTCATTTCTGAAAGATGTGATGCACCCTGACAGGGCTGAACATTTTCTGGGTAAACATGAACCTCTCCCACCAGTATGCATGACTGGGCAATTCGACAAAAAAAAAAAAGCAGGCTGGAAAGGTAAGTATAGGACACAAGCGCTGCTTTCCCATTGGCTGGTGTGATGAAGCGTCAGGAAGTCATCACATTTTTAAGCCATACACACAAAACAAAGGGATCAAGCCAGATATAAGGAAGGGATAGAGAGTTTACCATGTCTGTTTTCAACAAAAAAAAGGATGGAGGGATGAATAAGGATGTAGAATTACTATGTGCTCAGTTGTCTATCTTCTCAGCTTAGAAAACTGGAGCCGTAATGATAATGTCCTGGTCTTTCAACCTTATGTTTTAAAGCCAAGTTTTGTGTAAAATAATTGAATCTCTTTTTTTTTTTTTTTTTTTTGCCTTTTTAAGATTTTATAGTGTAAAATACATTTTATATTGTCATATTTTGTCCTTATTTTTGAATGCTCCAGCATTCAATGCGCTAGTCTAATTGTTTACAAAGCTGTTGAATTCTCAATTCTGTTTATTCTAAAAGTGTTGATTGATTATTACATTGATTAAGTTTTATGTCGCATTAATTCTAATATGTTTTTATTTCTGTAGTAACAAACTTATTTGTATGAAAGTGTCTTGGAACACTAAGCCAATCCAATTCTAATATAAATATAAACAAGACTAAAAGTAACTAAGTGTAAGTAAAAATAATTGTAAATGGAATAAAACACTATGGTTTTCTGATATTGGAGAAAAAAAAAACACTTTCTGTATGGTATCTATGATGAATTCTTTGCACAATCTGGATACTATGAAACTCTACTATATACTGTATTATCTATCGCGGTTGTTAATCTTGCACACTTTAATTAGCTACAACCCTAAACATGCTTTTAGCCACATTAAATGCTGTATTATCTGTCCCACAGATTTTTAGGCCATAAAATCTGCTTTTTATACTTCTAAACACTGCTTGTCTCTGGATTTAAAGGTTGCTAACTTCACAATGTTTTGTTTCTTACACTTTCTATGTTTTTGTGATCTTATGTTGATTTGAAGGTATTAAAAACAGAAAGCTGAAGCGATTCATTTCTGTTGTTGGATGAGTTCGAAATCCTTATTTTGGGAATGGTACGTATGCACTCGGACTCAAAAAACAGTTTTTGTATTATAAATGAACGCTTGATCATAGTTTTTAGAGCAAATCTTACCATTACACCGCCACTTTAACAATGGAACAGCATTGGTGGTGCATCAAGGAAGTCTCTACTCGACAAACTGTACTTATCACATTTCTTATCCTTATTATGTAGCCATACCTCTGCCATGTCTTTCTCAATTTTCTGCCATTTCACTCCTTTATCTGACACGAAGTAAATATTCTACTAATAGGAAGATATTTGATAACATTCCACCTCTAGTCTCTCCTCCTATGGGAGAGTGGACTTTAATAATTTGTGTTTACCACACACTTGTGAGCAAGGTCCTTTAGGCGTCTTTAAGGAAAATGAGCTGGAAATGAAGGAAATGTTCAAAGTTAACTGTAATAACAAAATTGAATTAGTTTTAGGTAGCATTCATTTTATTTATGAGCATTTTAAACATACTTTAAATATTAGTTTCCCTTCATTATTTATTCATATTTATATTCACATGGCTTCTATATGTCAGAAGTAAAAGTATCAAAGGGTAAAAAGTCAGAAGTAAAATACATAAAATATGTCAGAAGTAAAAGTATCAAAGGGAACATTTCTTAACTACGTGGCCTACCAGTCCTTATTATATCTGTGAGCCAAAAAAAAAAACACCTCACAAAAATAAAGCCATGACCTTGCCATATCATTATGGCTTAGTTATTTGCATTACATTGTATTCACCTGTTTAAATCAGTTGGAATGCTTTACATTCAACTCCCATGCAAAGAAATGATGATCTGGTACATTTGAACAGATATGGAAATTTGCCTTAGGTAACCAACCCAGTTTATTCTCCTTTCTACAACCCCCCCGCCTTCCCTTTTCCTATACGCTCATGGTATATTCAAAGGCTTATTTTTGTCTCTCAGGTTCTTTGGAGACTTTCGAGAGCTACTGTCTGTCTAAAAAAGGCTTGACAGAAGGCTTGACTATAGAAGCACTTATGTTGTCCAAGCCAAGAAAGCTTGTTGTTTTTTCCTTGAGCTGTAGTTCATAACAGCCTAGAGCTTAATATTAAGGGAGGGGTAACAACTGGTTCTGCTCAGGTTTTCACATGCCTTCAGTTCACCTATCCATTATCTTTCAAAATCGGTTAGGGTGAGGAAATTCATGGAAGTGGAAACATTTAAAGAACACTTCAATATATCCCTTGCAATAGTCTAAAGGTCTTTGCAGTGAAACTGGTTTAGTTCACTTGAAGATCAGTAGCCAAACAAATGTGGTCTTCTGGTATTATAACCTATAGATTACTTATTATAGATACTGTAGCCTTACTGTAGTTTCCAGATTTTTTCCCCAGCATACTATGTAAACTCGAGCAATGCTCGAGATCGGCAGTATCTGAAATATATCTGCTACAATCAATATCGTCACTGGGTTCATAATTTTTTCCCAGTTGGAAGTTTTCAAAGCTCTTGACCTGCATCTGCAGGATTTTAAGTGTTTTGCTAGTCCAGCATGATTTGTTGATTGGATAATTGCATGAATTTGCAGGTGTTCAAGTGTATCTAATAAAGCGTCTAGTGGTTGATATTACAATCTTTGTCCCAGCTGAAAGCACAAGATCTTATCCAATTAGATATGTAGTTGGTTTGGGGCTGAAGTGTACAATTTATATTTTGTAGCGATTAGGCGAGGTCTAAATTATTATCTAGCAATGGGTCATTCAGAGTCAGACCTACAGAGAGAGTAGAAATTAGTGAAAGATCATGGAGGCACTTAATATGATGTGCATTTGTAACATCTTGAGTGAAATAGTTCATCAAATGTAACATATCTTTTCTTCTCAGGAAGACGAGTTGCGCCAGATCTGCTGTCTTGACCTATTTTAAACAAGAACTTTGGAATCATGGGATATTTTCATACACTAAAAGTAAGATAAAGGACATTTACTGTGATTAACCAGTATACAATCTAACTACCATTAATATATTTCGACTTAACATGACCGCACCATGGATTCCCATCAGCAGCTATTTAATTTAATTCAATGCAATCATATTTTATTTTTATAGCACTTTTACCAATTGACATTGTACCAAAAAAGCATTTTATGACTGTTGATTACTTGGTATTACTTATAGTAATATCTATCCCTAAATTAAAGCAGGTTAAGGATATTAAATGTCTGATTTCTAGGCCACCTTTGGATGCATTTGGATGCATAGTATCTCATTAGGCTTCCACATACATAAAAACACAATCCAACCAAAAATAACTGAGACAATTGAGGGCTGAAATGATTTTAAGAGGGTTTTTAATTGTCCCACTCTTGTGAAATTTAAACTATAATCTTCTAGTAATTAGTACAGAACATATCCATTGCCCAAATCTTGGACAGTCTAGTGCACAATAGGTAACTATCTATTTTTATAACTATCTTTCTTGGTTAGAATGCACAACTGTAGTGATAAATCAATCAAATTGTATGCTTAATTTGAAAATAAAGATCAAAGTAAGTTGTTGAAAGCGACAGCTGATATCAGACCTTTCGATCATGGCTCCTATATCATAAAATATTTGGGCAACATAAAAACGACTTCATCTCTTCCCCCCTGTGCCCTAGTGATTTATGTGTGACCACTGAATTATTTAAAACCTTGCATGGAGACTAAACAGCTGCTGTGCCTCTGATCAAAACAAATAACATTAGTTTTTTGGACAAAGAGCCAGAAAGTGGATGATCGTGGACAGACGCCAAAACTGACACCCAGCTACTGAGAGTAGTACAGGGTACAGGCCAAAGGATTTATATCCACTCACTAGGACGTCATGGGATCACCACAGTAGCTATCAATTACCCTTACTGGTGCATAGCACCATCTATAATGCTGGAGATTTAGTATGAGGTGCTTGGGCAAACTTTTTTCCATGTGAATAGTTAGCAGGGTCACACAGTGGCATTTCATGTAATTATTCTAGGTCATGCACATAAACTCTCACTCTATATACAGTCTGCTTCCAAATTATAGCTTTGCAGTATTTTTTATTTGGAGCATGTGCTGTTTTCTGTGGGAAATAATTCTTGCTCTTGGCTTTCCCTTTAAGGCAAAGGGAGGTGACTATCATGCCTTAAATTGAAAAAGCTCAGTGTTTAACCAAAAAAAAAAAAAAAAAAAAAAAAACGAGACTGTTAACAACTGCTATAATGTAAGGAATATAAGTAATATTTCTTTGGTAATCCACAGCATTAAATGTAACAATAACTGGATAAATAGTACAATGCGTAATTAACTACGGCCTGGAACCACTCCTTCACAGCCTATTATGTTTTACACTTCAACAAAGCAGCTTTGAAAAGAGAGCTCTTTGAAAAAGTGTACACAGAATATCTCATTAGTCTGTCATTTGTCTGCCACTTATTCATTTGGCTAGTGACAGAATGCCTATGATTTTGTCTAACCAGATGTGCAAGATTCAGAAGTTGAAAAGTTGAAGATTTGGAATTAAGTATTACAGTGCAATTACTATATTAAGTTCATATATAGTATAACTAAGCATAATTAAATAATACAAAAACTGATATAATCAGATAATCATTTAATTTATATGCAAATAAATGCATCCATTGAAAAAATTATTCATAATTTATTGTTCTTTTTTTTTTTTCAGCAGTCCATTATATGCTGCAGATTTCTGAATTGTGGAGTGGCAATAAATGTAGCTGTTGATTGACTCTATATTTGTCTGCAAGGTCACCCTTTACAGTATGCACTATATAATAAAAGTCTGACACATACTGTTTGCTGACATATTAAAGCCTATAGCGGTGATGGGGATTGCTGCAGGGACTCCAGGCATGCGGTGTAACATGTCTGAACTAACGGACAAGGGTAACGCAACAAAAATAAATTAGGCTTTAGTCCGTGGAGGGCTGAACACAAATCTTTTTATTAAAACCCATGACGCAACCCTAGGAGTTTATGAAAATCCTGTCGATTGAGGAAAAAAATTTACTTCCTGTTTAGGAAAATAAAATACCTCCAGAGTCTTATTTTAATTTGTAAGGTTCATGATCATTTCCTTATTCACATCCCAAGCAGGAAGCTTCATCAGTCAATAGAATTAATAGTCTTTGGGCTCCTACACTGTACACAGGTCAGGTTTTATTTCCAAACGTACTTAAAATACACAGTTGGAAGAGAAACTGGTCTTATTTATGGCCCATATGTAAGGTCTAAAGCAGTGGAAGAAACATGATACCGTGAGTTGTAGAGGAGCTTGCTTGATGCATACCACACGGCCATGACAGCACACTGAGATTGTGACCTCCCGTATTGAGAGTCGTATATCTGTCGCTCCTGCTGAGGTCAGAGGTCAGAAAGTGGTGATCTAGCACAAGTGGCAATAGAGGTGAAAGGACTCCAGGTCTCCTCAGAAGACAGATATAACTTGCTATACTTGCCTAATACTAATTTTGTTTACTCTGTGAAGAACATTAGCTGGTTGAAATTGGTAGATTAGATAGATATGTGTTTGCTAGTTTTCAGAATCACTTAATGGAGTTCTAAAGAACTGTGAACTACTGCATAAGTTGAGCTTTATTATTGTCAGTTGGTAACCTCCTCAGATTTCCAAAATCTTACAAAAAATTCATTAAAATTAAAAACTAACAAATAAAGCAAGTTGAGTTGGCATTTTCATGCAGACTTGTGTTGTGGTAAGAGACAGTGCAGGCTAGTTGTAATGATTAACATGCACTGAAGTCAACAAACATCTGTATGCCTTTATATGGAGGTTAGCACCGATTGTTAATAGAGCTTAGGACCAGGAAATCTGCTCAGCATTGTGATATATGATTTATTTAACTTCAGTTATCATGTGAATTATGTGGATTTACTGAGCACTGATGCTATTGTTGGTCAGGTACATCTGTCGTACACAGTAGTGGCAAACACTTGGGCATACAGCTGTGTAAACGAAGTGAAGAAGTACAGTGAAGAAAAAATATGAACTTGTGGCCAACTACCAGTTAGGTTGCTTTTGGTTTTTGGCATTACTTTTTTGAAAAATGACAACACATTCACTTTATTTTACCACAGCATTTGTAAAATAAGAAATTTCACACCTTGAATGCTCACTGCAGGTGATTATGCCAAAAAAAAGTGTGTTTTTATCATTATGAGATATTGGAAAATCATTTTTTTATTGTTTGTTTATTATACAGCTACAGTAGCCCATAGTTTAGCCTGGTTACTATGATGCTAGTTTACATTTTAACTGTGTGCTGTAATGTTATTTGATAGTTTGTTCTGTTTAATGTAATGCTAGTTTTTATTTCAACCTCTTTTAGTATAATGCTTGTTCATACTTAAATGCTTTGCAATAATGTTAGGTCATTATTTATATAATAATCTTTACTCTAATAATAATTAATATAGCATACACTAAATGTTTACTATTTCTGTAAAACTGGAGAAAGGATTGGCCTGCTAATTGTTATGCTAGGTTAGTTTCTGTAATGCTAGTTCATGATTTAACCTCTTTACTGTAGTACTATTTCATTCCCTGGTGGTCTAGTTGTTAGGTTGCGGCGCTCTCACCGCTGCGGCCCGGGTTCGATCCCCGGTCAGGAAACCAACCCCAGCCACTCTTAGTGCCGGTCCCAAGCCCGGATAAATGGGGAGGGTTTCGTTAGGAAGGGCATCCAGCGTAAAAACATGTGCCAAATCAAACATGCGGATGATCCGCTGTGGCGACCCCTGATGGGAGAAGCCGAAAGAAAGTTTCTGTAGTTTATGGTTTAGCCTCTTTATTGTAATGCTAGTTAATGGTTTAGTTTGTTTGTTGCATTGCTAGTTGATGTTTTGTTGTAAAGCTAGTTTGTAGTTCATGGCCTGTCTACTATAATACTAGTTCATAGTTTGGCCTGTTTTCTGTAATAAAAACTCAATGGTTTAAGCCTATTTATTGTAATGGTAGTTCATGGTTCACGGCCTGTTTATTATACTGCTAGTTTAATTATCTATTACACTCTACACCATCTTATCCTATTCCACTGGTTAACTATTTACAAGAGTTGACTGATTTTTCAAACATATACAGGATCTTTGCAGGCCTACAATTGCTGGCTTTTTAGTTGCCATTATCAATTCTAACTAAATCCTAATAAATTTATAATATGCACATTTTTCTAGCTTTCAAACTGATCCAAACCAGTTCTTTGTTGCTGACATTGTTAGTTTGGGTGTGGTCCTTGTCTTGCATATACCGGCAGTTCAAATATAAGCACTGAATTTGCACTGGACCTAGTGTTTTTTTTATCATATAAAAACTCCTGAATATTACTGTTTTCAAACACTAAGACAAGACACCCAAACTTACAGGCAAAAGTTGCAATTACACTAAATCAGTGTTTGGAGTTTTAGAATCGCAGGGTGCCAGTGAAGGTGCCAATAATGTTGGTGTTAACTAGTGCAAATAAGGTATCCAGTTTCTTCTGCGTTATTCAGTACATAATTGAGTATTTCAAGCAAACCTGTCTAACAAAAAGTTGGGAAATTGTTAATTGATCTGATTTTGAATTTAGCCGCGTCAGTGTGTTTGTTGTGGAAGCTATTTCCGGATAGAACATTCCGTGCAGTCACTGAACAGCCATGCAGGTACATACACACATACAGACATACATATACATTTTGCACAAAATGATCACAGACAGTTGTGTCAGTCAGACAGGACTGGTGTTATATAAGAGAAAGACTAGTAAAAGACAGAGAGAAAGAGAGGGAAGGTGACATAACCAAAGAAATAGGAACAACTCATGCATAGGAAACTTGGAGTCTTTAGCCAAGCTGTGTACCTGTATTACAAGATACCAACAGTAACACTAATTGAAACCCATTTTCTTCCATGGCTGCTTACAATTGGACACGTGGCTGTATGACAAACATACAGTGGTATTGTGGTACAGTGGTATTGAGTGTATGTGTTCATACAATGTGTTTGGTTTTGCCAAACATGGCCTGTGCATGATGACCAAACCTCAGTCCAAAGGACATTGCTTTACAACATTTGTGGTTTATTCAAATGCAATTTTGCAAACCTTTGTGAGCTTTTTCTTAGCCACCTTTCCAAAGAGTTTTATCTTTTTTTTGATTGTGCTGTCACGTACATAAACATTAATGACAGAGCTTTTTGTGGGGCTTTTCTTTATACCTCTGAGCAGTCTGAACTAGGACTGAATTTGCTAGGAAGCCCACTCCTGGCAATTGCTTTAAAGGCTCAAACATATGTATGTGTTCCAGTATTCCAGCATTAGCTCTCATTGTGTTGGTGAGATCTAATTTGCTGGAGGCACCCCTTTATAAAATTTTTGTCAAAACACAGAAACCCAAGAGCCATGACAAAGTTTGCATGAATCGGTGGCAAGTATATAACTTTAAACTTAAATCCTGCTGACACCTCAAGAATGATCCTTAACCCTTAACTGCTCTGCTGGGTTTGAACAGTGCTTCAATTTCTTATTATACTTATCAGTTTAGTTAGTTTGTTGTAATGCTAGTTGATGGTTTGTTGCAATGCTAGCTCATGGTTTAGTTAGTTGCAATGCTAGTTCATGGTTTAGTTAGTTGTAATGCTAGTTTATGGTTTAGTTAGTTGTAATGCTATTCATGGTTTAGTTAGTTGTAATGCTAGTTTATGGTTTAGTTAGTTGTAATGCTAGTTCATGGTCTAGTTAGTTGTAATGCTAGTTCATGGTTTAGTTAGTTGTAATGCTAGTTCATGGTTTAGTTAGTTGTAATGCTAGTTCATGGTTAGTTGTAATGCTAGTTCATGGTCTAGTTAGTTGTAATGCTAGTTCATGGTTTAGTTAGTTGTAATGCTAG
>JAAIIK010000023.1:3349497-3363210 GCA_014706435.1 Silurus glanis
TAGTTAGTTGTAATGCTAGTTCATGGTTTAGTTAGTTGTAATGCTAGTTCATGGTTTAGTTAGTTGTAATGCTAGTTCATGGTTTAGTTAGTTGTAATGCTAGTTTATGGTTTGTAGTACTAATGTTAACACAAAGAACATGGCATGTATGTTGGCCAGTATGCCAACATTGGTTCTCATTGTTTTGGTGAGACCCAATTTGCTGAATGCCGTCTCCATTTTTGTCAAGAACCCAGAAATTCAAGAGCCAGGGAGTTTGCATGAATCTGCTGGGTTTGAATTGTGCTCCAATTTTTTATTATACTCATCAGTTTATCATGAACTTGTTGATATGCTGTAAATTTATATATATAAAAAAAAAACATAATGAGTTCATTTGGATTGGTCTGTTTGTGCATCTGGATGTCCTGTGCTCCAGAACTAAATCACCTCTTCAATGCCGAAGACACACAAACAGAAGTACACCAACAAGCCCACATATATGTACAGAACCATATGCACATGGCCCACACGTGAGCTTTCTCCAGCTGGAGGAGGGTTAAGCAAAGAAGCGGAGGAACAAAAAACAGGAACACAATGTTCCATTTTGGTTTATGTTTAATGTATAGTTGTTCATGGAGCGGGTTTCTACCGCCATCTTGAGGTAAAATCAGAGATGGAAACTAATGTAACAAATACTTTGTTACTGTACTTAAATTGATTTTTCTATCAGTACTTTAGTTCACTATTTATTTTTCCGGACATCTTACATTTTCAGTTTGTTTACTTTACTTTAAACTATTTGGCGCCGTTTTCAGCCCATCCACCTGTTTCTTCTCATTGTGTGGCTTTTTCAATCTACCACTGGTGTATCATTTCCTGGCTCTCACACACCACAGATGTAGTCTACCTTATGAAGCCAATGATGAGAAGGCAGAAGAAAACAAGAAGTATGAGGTTAACGTGGATGAGACAGAGGGAGTCAGTGATGTAAACATGACTGAGAGCAGAGAAATTCCTGATCACCTGACCATCATCATCTTTTCTCTGCTTGTGTTCTATATGGTGGATGTTCAGTCTGGATACATTCATTAGACAACAAAATGTTAAATTATTTTGTATTAATATATTAATATGATGTGAGGTTCAGTTTCCAGAGTGACACTAAAACAGGTAGTAATAATGGCTAATTGGTGAGAGCCCAAACTTCTTTACTTTAACTTGAGTGAAAAAGTGTAGTCAGAACTTTTACCAGAATCTTTTAAAATGTTGACCCACACTTTCCACCACTGCATGATTTTAATATTCATTTGAAGATATCTGTTTATGCACAGCTCTTTTAAACTCCTGCCACAACATCTCATTGTGGTTGAAATCTGGACTTTTTTTCACGTGGCCATTCCGATACCTTAGTATGTGCCACATGGACTTCGTATAGACTACAAAGTGGACTACATGATTGTCTCAGTGACTGCCAGGTCCTGTGAGAGCAAAACATACAATTACTTGTCACCCACCATGCTTTATTTTTTGTATGGGGTGTTTGTGGATATGTGCTGTGTTTGGTTTTTGTATGTTTTATGACCAGACACCACCACCTTGGACTCTAGAATATTGTTTATTCAGATGCAATTTTGCAAAACTAGGTCATGCTGCTATATTCATTTTTTTTTTAGAATGACCTCTTTTTCTAGCCACCTTTCTGTAAAAGCCTTAGTGGACTTATCCTTCAATCAATCAATCAATCAAGGTTTATTTGTATAGCGCCTTACAGCAACCAAAAGGAGCACAAGGCACTTTCCAGTAAAAATAACACATTCATCAATAAAAATATAAGAAATATAAAAATGTAAAAATATAAGAACACACACACACACATCCTTGACTGAATTTGCTGGAATACCGACTCTTGGAAGGATTGGCAATTGTCTAGAATGCTTTCATTTTGTAGAAAATGTCTTTACCTGTATAATATTAAATTTGACATAGTTTGGAGATGGCTTTATAACCTTTCCCAAGTTGATGAGCACCAATAATTGCTTCTTTGAGGTCATGGCTGATGTCATTTCTTGCCATGATGTGGACACCCAACCATGCGCTCCAAACAGCTAACTGTCTAAAGTTCTGCTTTTAGATAGAACATCTTGATTATTAGCCAATCGTGTGCATTTCATTACTAAACTAGGCTGCTAATTAGGATTTTTTTTTATTGTAAAAAAAATACTAGGTACTAAATTCTAAACTAAGGCTATTTGTTTGTATATCTGGTGAGAAGCACGCAACTGTTATTTTATTCATTTGAACAAAAACATACAATTAACGGAGGGTGTACTTTTTTTTGACTCTGTGACTGTGTAAATTGTAACGCAGAGCCCCCTGCTGGTGGAACAGGAACTCTTTGAAGACATTCGTTTAGCATGAATTGTATGGCAGGAAGATTCAACCCCATTCATAGAGGTTTCCTTGGTTTGCAAAGTATGGTTTATTGTTAAATAACAATAGATCACACGTGTATACGGGTTTCTTCTTCTTCTTCTTCTTTCGGCTTCTCCCATTAGGGTGCGCCACAGTGGATCAGCCGTCTCCATACCCCCCTGTCCCGTACCTCTGCCTCTTTCACCCCAACCACCTGCATGTCTTCCATCACCATGACAAGTGGATAAACCTCCTCCTTGGCCTTCCTCTTTTCCTCCCTCCTGGTGTCTCCATCCTCAGCATTCTCCTACTGATAAACCCCATGTCCTCCTCTGCACATGTCCAAACCATCTCAATCTCACCTCCCTCACCTTGTCTCCAAAACGTCCTACATGCGCTGTCCCTCTAATAAACTCATTTCTAATCCTGTCCATCCTCGTCATTCCCAACATTTTCAGTCTCTAATCCATACAACATCACAGGTCTCACCACAGTCCTATCAACTTTCCTTTTCACTCTCACAGATACTCTTCTATCACAACATGAGTATACGGGTATAAAAATATATATATATCAGTTAGTTCTGTGTATGAAAAGACACTAATCTACATTGAATAACATTTTGATTATATATAAACATTATCAGATAAATCATGCCTTGATTACGCAAACAGCGTAAATTCAAACATCAGCGTCCACTGTTCGGTCAATGTTGGTGCGAGAACGTGCCTGGCGTACCTTGCGATTGGAAAACTAGGAACTTGGATTGGAAACTGTTCATAAAAGTCATTTACAGTACTTAAAAAAAACCAAAGCTATTCAAATGCTTTTGCCTTCTCTATTTTCCTGACTGCTTTTTTTATTTTATTTATTATGTTACATTGTGTAGGAATGTGTGTGCATTTTAGCAACAGCGCCCTCTAGGGTCACAATATACGATGGTCACAGAATCTAGTGGACTGTAGCTGACAATGAAGACTCCCATAAACGTTACATAAACATCTTTGTACAAAAGGCCACAATATAATTAATTAGGTGATATTATTTTGTTCATTTTAATATAGTCGAATCAGGCTTAGTTTATGCGAAGCCTCCGATATACAAGTACTCGTGTAAGTCATTATTATGGAAACGATTACGTATTAAAATGTGCATATCAATGTAAACAAGCTAGAATTACAGTCTGAGCTGCAGTTACAGAAAAGGAACACCATCTGACTAATCAAATTCGAGCATCAGTGTCACCAGTACATTATTACGTGTGTAATAATTACATCTATACCCAAATCAGTTACTAAACTGAGGTGCAGAATGTTTTGGAAATTCTCCATTATGCATTTTGACAACACATCGAATAAGCCGAATTAAAATTCTGATTCTAATTCTGAATGGGATGTAAATTGTGGCAGATTTTCTGTTTTGCAGATTTCATGCCAAGACTTAAATGAGACATATTTTAAGTACAGAAATATCATGAATTCTGATTGGTTGGAATTCTTTGTATGTTCTTTTGCAATAAATTCAGTCTTGGATTGTCCAGTTTTGATTGGTGGGTCTCACATGTAAGAGTAATGTGGTCACATTTCCAGAAATGAATAGGTCTTCTTAATAATGCAGGCAGCACAGTGAAACTTAACACTTCACGTCACACACTTTATTGGAGAGAGAGAGAGAGAGAGAGAGAGAGAGAGAGAGAGACGCATGACCGCACACACGCTGTCCTTCCAAATTTGGTGACACTTACATCTGTACTCCATGTTCACAAACCTGCGAGGTTAGAAAAGGTCTCTTTTAGGTAGTGTTCATTTCGAAGCTAAAACAGTCAAATATTCATCAATACTATATGAAATAAATACTTGAAAGAACCATCATGGAGGAGCCTCGTTGTAGCAGGTTAGAATCTGTTGATACATATATAGTACTGTACAGTATAATGCTTGTATACATAAGCATATACATAGAATCTGATCGAGAGACTAACCAGCAGGAGGTAAATGAAGCCTTCAGGGTTCTGCATTTTTTATGAAGTCTGTTCCCATCTTCAGTAATCTTTCATCCCAGATCAGGTGGCTCAGAAACAAAACAACAGGAAGACGATGAGATGGGTGATATTTCACAAACATCACCGTCTAATTGGGGGCAGGTAACGAATTGCCCGTATACAGGACCTATAATGGTGATCTTGATAGATGTCTAACACCTTTAGATCGCTGTTGTAAAGCTTTCGCAACTCATTAGCATGTTAACAATTAAACCACGGTTGCTCTGAAATCAACACCAGAGATGTATACAATAATTACACTTTGTTTTAACATGATAGGTCTGGATTTTAAAACCAACTTTCATGGATCTCTTAATTGGTGAACAGAAATATGGATTGCCATCATCAAGAAGGGTATCTGTTTTAATTCCTGGCCTTGAAAGTTGGCAAAAAACCTTATAAGCACATAGTGTTTTTTTTAATGAATACGATCATAAAATGCAAACATTTCACCAATACAGCAGAAGTGAGATGTGAAGTAGATGTAAAAGTGATTAGTGTGGAATACCAGAGAAAAAATTTCAGAAAAAGCAAGAATACTTTGGACCCCAGGTACCTAAGGTGCATCTACGACCCAAAATCTTAACTCTTAATTCTTTAGCTGCAGTCTGTAGATACCTCTTGGTAGACCATGAATCTCTAGGATGGAATTTGTTCTCATGAACCTTCCTGATTGGTTGAATGCAATCTTCATAGACAAATTCTTCAGGTCGCTCATCAAATTTGTAGGTCACTAGGCCTCTCGATCGCTTCTCTGACCAACTCCTACATCGCTGACTTTTGGTGGATGACCTTTTATGCAGGGTCAAAGTAATATCCTTTCCATTTTTATTAATTACTCTGGGTTCTTCAAGGAACAGGTGTATTTGTATTGATATCATGTGAAAGTTAATTGGGTGGCATCTGATGACAGCTGGTCATACTAGAACTAATCTAGGTTCCACAGGAATAGTGGGCAAAAGCAAAACCTATGTATGTAAATTTGCAAATGTTGAAGGGAATGCTTTTGCACATCTATTGTATTTACCCGAAGGTATGTGGGTATGCTGTTTGATGCTATTTTTGTTCAATGTAACCATTGAGGATTGTTCATATTTACACGTTTAATTGTGATTTTTGTTAATACTTCATTGTACATAATTTTGTATTACATCTGTATTGGAACCAGACAAATTGTTTCAACTGACTGAAAATAAAAGCTTTTTTTCTCAATCCAGTTTGTTAACACAAAAGGTCAGATCCAAATCCACAACATTCATACCAGCTGTATGTAAATATAATCTTGCTGAAGCCTAGTGAACCAGGGGTATGAATTGAACAGTCCACATCCAGCCAACAATGGCAGTTCCTCTCTCAAAAAGAGCATCTTAAATATTCATAAGGTAACCCACACCTGTTTCCAGGTAACCGATGCTGGACTCCTGAACCGTGGCAATGCGTGTATGCGAGGGAGTGATCAGCACTGTACCCGTTTCTCTCATTCTCAGCTTCAGTTAGTAACCGGGGGCTTCTGCAAGCGAACTTGAAACTAATACAAGACCATGAAGGATCTCTGACCTGGATTTTTGGACTCAAACTTCCACCACCGTCATCTCTATCCACCTGTAATGTTTGAACGTTTTTTGCAAAAGAACCACAGACAGTCTTGAGGGCATCTAACTTGAATAGAGAATCTGAAATTCAGTTGATGGTGATTTGACCAGACATTTCAGGAACTTCCTATTCTCATTTTTTTTGTTACGGGTTTTTGAAAAAAGTCAGCATGAATCCGATGTGGAAAGTGTACAAGAGCAAGGTGATGAAGACCCTCAACCCTGAAGGAGAGGAAGAGCCCGCTGAAGAGGTAATGTTAGAGCTGACAGTTAAGACAGTTAGCTCTAAATATATTGGTATAAACTTTTTACAGATTTATAAACCCCATCTCAGTTAGATAGAGTTAACATTACTTAACTCTAAACCAAAATCATCAAGAGAAACATCAAGCAAGGAGTTACTCCATGAGACCTCTACTCTGGGTTCAGTTTGTTCATGGAAAATAATCTACATAGGTAGCTGAACTGCTACTTATTAAGGAAAAGTAGCCATGCTGCTAGTTAACCTAGTAGCACTGATACTCATAGGAAGCTATTCCCAAAGATCCAGCGTTAATATATCACCGTTCTGTCCAAACAGGAGTAAAAAAACATTGCTTTAGCAGTACCTCAGAGAACATGGCCTTATTATGCACAGTCGTTAACATGGTCAAATGGCGACAAGTGAAGTGGAACAAGTTCTCTAGGGAAGTGGATGGCAGTGAATATGCACAAAACTGAACCATCCTAATAAACTGCAAGAAGAGATGCCTACTCTTTAATTTTCAGAATTATTACCCCACTGATACCACAGATTATAACTGAACGCCAAGAAATTGCTTCGGTATCCAAATACGTCCTTATAAAGTGTCATCATAAACCGGCAAAGACACCGCTACTTTGGAAAGCGATTAAGAAAAGGAATGCAACAGGCGTGTCAGATGGCTGCAGGTGAAATGGAGCAGACGCACGGATGTGACCCAGTTCTTTAAAGCCGACAGAAATTTGATCTTTACCAGGAGCCCAGCTTCAGATGCCAGTTTACTGATTTAGCAGGCGTTCCAACACCGGACCTCACTTGAGAGAACTGATAGATATATAGAGAGCACCTGACATACTTTTCATGCTCTGGTAGAAAATAGAGCATTAGGGATATCACATTTCTTTATGAAGACATTCTGATTGTATTTTCCTTCCAATGCTGAGAGATGATGAGAATGGATTAACGAGCCAATCATTTTATACCATCAATATATAGAATTAGCAGTAAGTACTACATAAGCAATCACAAAGGAAATGACAGGAAAATCATTATTTCAGCCCAAGAGCTGACAGTTCTTATAAAGAAAATATATATGCAGATCCATTAGATGTTGCCCAAACAAATGCCCATATATAATGCATTATTACTGTGTTTTAATCGTTTTCTGATATCCGAATGAAATCTCTTATAAAAAATGGTTTATGGAATATTTTCCACAAATTATTTTTAATGGAATAATTACACAGTCAGTAGACAAATACTGTACACATTACTCAAATAGAGCTGTGTTAAACATAATGGTTTGTCTCATGTGTATTTTCTTAGCTTTAATTAAAAAATAAATACAGGAATTACAGTGTAAATGCATCATACAATGTATGTATTATACAGTCCTTTTCATTTCTTATAATTGCTCTTAAGGCAGCAGTGAACCTCCCCCAAAAATGACATGACATGACATGACATATGACATTTCTTTTTGCCCATTGTTTTGTCTGGTTAAGTTCTTTATTTTGTCTTTAATTCAGTCTTATTATTTATACCACGAAATCAGAGCAGTTCAGTTGTTCTGTAAAAAAAAAAAAAACAATCAGAAAATTCCAGCTAAAAATTATTTAATTTAAATTGTACTAATTTTCTTATACAGATTAAGTAGTTAATTAAATAGTAACATTACATTACTTAATTCTGCTTCTTATGTGGCAAACTGGGTATGTAAAAGATTCAAACAATTGCTGTTATAGAAAAATGATCAACAACAGGGTGGTATTATGCAATGTAACATGAGCAGTTGCTTTTTCCACATGAAAGTTGATTTATTTCATATAACTGCATTTAGTGAAATCTTTTATTCCTCTTAAAACACAACAGTCTACCAGTTCAAGTATTTAAATATGATTTGCTCCTTTTACCACTTATATGATGGAAGCCATAAAGCATCATACCCTCACCAGTACCTCCTACTTTTCTTTATTTGGAGGTTAATAAGAATGAAGAAAATGTAGTTTAACATCTCTCCAAAAAAACATCAACGCATACGTTCTTCACACTTTTCATTTGGCTGTTACAAAAGCACCCATCCTAGAACTTCTTTTCAAAAACTCATCCACACCATTTGACCAATCGGATTTGTGAACTCAACAACACCATTGAAAAAAAAATACTGTTCTGTGTGTCATTACTCATTCGGATTTACCACATAAATTCCAGAAATGATAAATGTCATTATTTGTGGCACTAAAAACTTTGGGTACATTTGGGTCTAAAACCATAAATTAGCCAAAATTCTGATGTCCATTATGGGGCTTTTGCTGGCTCAAGATTACTTTGTGTTTTGCAATGTCATACAGTACCACTAGATGGAGACATTTCTATTCTGTACAATCCTTATATTGCTATTTACAACTCAATACTAATTGAAAAGCCACAAGACCTGAGGATTAACATCTTCCAGGAGATGTTTAGACTAAAATGCAGATCTACAATACGATCGTTTGAGGTGTTTTGGGGAATTGTGAGTAAGATCTAGATCAAGACATCTTTATTAGTCATGTGGAATTCATAACACTTCAAATGAGACAAAACAGGTTTGATATGAATATGGCCAGATGTACACCTGCATTAATGAGGAATGGTAGAAAGCTATGATAGTAAGATTTTGAGATTGCAATACATTATGCTGATAATTGAACATTATATTTTTGTATGCAATTTTCCACCTTTTTGTGAATATTGCAAAGAAAATGCTCTTCAAACAGTTTTGTAATGCAGCTTGAAGGTTGCATTGTGAGATGATAGTTTTGCACAATTTCACACATCTTGCCTGCCAGTCGTGCTTTCCAGTTCATATGGTGTGACGTGTGGCTTAATATTGCATTGCCATTGCAGAGCTGTAACTGGCGTTGAGTCATGCTGGAAATCTCATGTACAGTGTGCTGCTCTGAAATTGGCAGCACCCTGCTGAAAACTCCCGTACCTCATTCAAGATCTGCCGGTGCTGCCGTGTCCTGCCTTCGCTCACTGATTTACCTTTGCATGTAGGTGTGTGAGGTAGCTGAGGAGATGACTCCAGTCCAACATGATGAAGGACCCAGTGCTGTGTCTCAGCTGGCGAAAAGAGTAAGGCCACATTTACAGCCTACACACAATTCAATATCAAACAGATCTACAGTCTAATCATCTAAGTATATATCTTGTGTAGTAGAAATAAATGTGCTGGGCTGGAACATAATGTGCTGGGGCATCAATTACATGCTTTAAGTTTCAATTTATTGTGGCTTAAGTTCTCATTTTTTTTTATCATGTGGACAATATTCAGAGTCATAGAACATCATAGAGGGGTTTAAAAGTAGACCTGTAGCCGAAAGTAAAACTGTACATCTGATTTCTTATCTTTAAAGCAGTCGTCTGTTATATTTAGCACCCCCTACTGCCTATGAGCTGAAATGCAATTGAGGCTACAGGCAAACTACAGCAAATATTAAATATTAAACATTAAACAATATTAAACAGTAAAGAGACAAAGGAGAAAAATTTAATAATGAGGCAGAAGAAAGTTATAATTATTTACAAGTGTGTGCAGAAATGCAGTATGTATTTTTATTAAATAAATTGTATAAATATTTACATATATGACGTATTAGATTGAGGTATTTTTTATCGAAATAAGGAAGACGGAAGTGTACAAGTAGAATGTATATCTTAAAGTAGGTGTGCAAAAATACGCAACGATACGTAGTGCGCAAGTAAAAGGCAATAATACTACTGAACAACTAAACCTCGAAGTATTAAACTTGCTTGTTGAAGGCCGGCGTGGAGTATCTTTATCTATCCTAGGAGGCAAGGCTTATTTCTGGGCTAAAAAAAATACTAGAATTATCGCCATAAATGAAGAAAATATCCATATTCATTGAATAGTTATGTCATTAGAAATTGTATACAAATTATATGATTATTAGATCTGTTTCAAATATATCAGAATATTTAGCTATTATATTTAAATGACAGCTAGTTAGCTTTTAAATGCTACTAATACACAGTGTAATAATGAACTTGAAATTGAAATGCATTCGATGTTGAAATGAAAAGTGAAGGAATACGTCTGCTAAATGCCGCATTGTAGCTACATTATAGTACAGATATTTACTCACTATGTGCGATTTCTTTTTGTTTTCGTTTTTTTGTGCATCAGTCTGAGTAAAAGCACGTTTTTTCCTCAGGTGCAGGGTGCAGGGACGAAGGGCTGGAAGAGTGTGACTGCTCTATTTAATAAAGACGATGAGCACCAGCTCCTGGAGTCTGAGACCGAGAGTCAACCAGTACCAGACCAGTGAGTGACTTCCCAGTGTTTAACTCTGTTGTGTGTCTAGAGGCATTTCAACTTCAGTTGTAACATGCACAGTTTAATATTTTTTCCAGACTTAGCTAAAGATTTAATCAAATAAATGAGAACTAACCTGTGCTAATTCGGCTATACTGAGGTTTTATTCAGGATTATTTCAAATCAGGGCTGATTACATTTTGGATCCATCCATTATCCTTAATACCTCCTCACATTTTTAGTTCTAGTAGTGAACAGACGTCTTTGAGAAACTGCTCAGTTATCTCTTCATCATGGCACCTGTTAGTGGGTGTGAGATATTTATTAGGCAGCAAGTGAACATTTTGTTCTCAAGTTGATGTTAGAAGCAGGAGAAATGGGCGAGCGTAAGGATTTGATTGAGTTTGACAAATTGTGACGTCTAGACGACTGGGTCAGAGCATCTCCAAAACTGCAGCTCTTGTGGGATGTTCCTGGTCTGCAGTAGTGAGTCTCTATAAAAAGTGGTACAAGGAAGGAACAGTGGTCACCGGTTCACGGATGAGGCTCATTGATGCACGCAGGGAGCGAAGGCTGGTCCGTGTGGTTCGATCCAACAATCGAGCTCCTGTAGCTCAAATTGCTGAAGAAGTTGGATGGGTCACGACTGTTTTGGCAGCAAAAGGGGGACCAACACAATATTGGGCAGGTGGCCATAAAGTTATGCTGATCAGTGTAAACTAAGATAAGATTTTATTCATCCTGGTGGAAGAGGACATTTATTTCCCTACAGTTGCTCTAAATAGTTACAGAAACAGAAGAAAACTGAAAGTTTCTATGAACAGAAACACATTTTAATAAATATGACTACAAATAAAATTAGGGAAAATATAAAGAACACTACAAAGGAAATACAGTGTTGCTATGCTATTCCCAAATATACAACGCTACAAGAGACCAGAACAAAATGTCTTAAGTGACAAACAACAAGTAAAAATTTAATTCACCTGTTGCAGCTATTATTTGGGTAGTGACCTTGTTTAGGACCATGAATTGACTTGACTTTTCATCTCTGTTCAGCCCACTGGCAGTTAAGCCAGAAGAGCCGGCACGACCCAACAAACGCAACACAGGATTCTGGGATTCCTTTGCCACCAAGTGGAACCAGGCAGCAGCTATGAAACAGGCTGAATCAGCGGAGGCAGCAGTTGAGGACGAATCCAACGGGACGAGTCAAGTGGAAGAGGATCAGGCAGGAGCAGAGAACACGGCTGGAGAAGATGGAGGCGGCCAGGGTAACAGCTTCTCCAAATATGCCTCTCTGGGTGGGGCCAATGAAGATACACCTGCGTTTAAATGGAACTTTGTGACCAGCAAGCTGGCCGAGCTGAAGAGCAAAAGCATGACCAAGAGCAATTAGCCAATGAAGTAAGAAGACGCCAGCCAGAGAGACAGAAAATGAATGAATATTGTATGAATATCTGAATGAACCTGATTAATCACAGTCTCCATATTGGCTTTCAGCTTTACTTTATGTACTGCTGCATGACACACACACACTTCAGGGAATTATGCACAACAGACGCTGTAGAATATTTTCCTGACCTTCTGTCATATAAGGAACATCCCTGCTATTTTGCACTATACACGTGGCCTAGTTTAGTTTTAGTTCTGCTAGCATTACTGTGGAATCTCTTCCTTTGAACCATCTTCCAGACCGACATATTAGAAGTCGTCAAACTCTTTATAGCTTTATTCATTTATTTTATAAGTAGCTACAGTCTATAAATTCCACTAATATTGCGTAAATACTCAATATTTAGAAAAAGGCAATCACTGACTTAGTAATGTAGACTAGCATGGTTTGTGAAGTGGACATTTTGTTGATGTAAACACACTTGGATTGACTCAGAAACAAAGAAATTTGTGTCAAGACATAGAGAAAAGGTTACACATTGTAGTACTTTATGTAGTCTTTGTCAAATTTCACAGGTTTCCATGAATGTTCCAAGAACATAACATTAGCAGGTTAATATACTGAATATACTGTAGTGTCTCTGTACCACTTTAGCAAGCTAACTACTGACATTTCTTAATTAGCATGCCTATACAATATTTTAAATGAAATTAAAGCAAATACTGTATAAAATAGTCGCTAGAAGTTAATAAAAAGGTAAAGTAACGATATATATAATAGGTTAATGAGGTAGAATGGGCACAAAGAATGCACTTTTGTCCAGGAGGAAAATAGGATCATGTGAGTTCTGATTGCTTTCCACTTGTCCTATTTCCTGTCTGGTTTCTCCCAAATTCAGTTTGGTTTAATATATGAAACCAGACTCGGAGCTTCTGTGTGTGTGTGTGTGTGTGTGTGTGTGTGTGTGTGTGTGTGTGTGTAAATGTGTGAATGTGAAAATTTGGGGAATGTTTTTGTCATAATGGTGCCTGCTGTGTGTTATTTGTGTTGAATGGATTGCTCTGTTTCCTTCTTTCACCGTAAAAATTGCAAATAAAGACCATCTGATGAAGCCAGTGTTTGTTTTCTAATAATCTCACATACATTTGACATGCCATTATTAACATGTTGTAGTAAATTTGGCTCCAGAGGAACAAATAAATCACAGCATTCACATTAACAACTATACAAATCGTTTTTAACGCAGTTTAAAAGATGTAAGTAATATTTAAAATATATTAAAATTTTCTATTCACATATTCAACATATAATATATTAAAGCGTCATGCTATTTTACGGTAAAATGCACACCATACGCTGTACACCTTAGCAAGTAAAAGTATCTTTAATATTGTCAAAATGATCAGTATTGCATGTAATATACAGGATGTGGATGAATGCGCAAAAATATTTCATAAAGTGCAACCATAGAATAATCACAATCGAGCCAAACACAAACACTTTTATGTCCAGCTTCAAGAATTTCTTTTAAAAAGAGAAAATCCTGACAATTCTAAATTTAAAAAATGGAAACTGTTTAACCTGTGTTAATAAAATAACCTGTGTTAATAAAAAACAACAATCATGTTTTGCATTTCTTCCCCCTAACCGTACCTAAATTGAACTGAACCATGACTTAAAAACCGCGGCACGTACCAAACCGTGAATTTGTGTACTGTTACACCCGTA
>JAAIIK010000023.1:3363610-3410587 GCA_014706435.1 Silurus glanis
GTGTGTGTGTGTGTGTGTGTGTGTGTGTGTGTGTGTGTGTGTGTGTGCATTTAGAAGTTAGTTTTACAGTTGTAAGTGTATTTTGAGTTGAAGTTGTGTTAGTGATGACAAGATTCTCACGCTTCATCCCACACACACACACACACACACACACACACACACATCAGTGTCAGATGACTGTTTCTACAGCTGTTGGGAATGTTGACTTTTTCTCTTTACTCTAAAAGGGCTTCGTCTCCTTTCCTTATCTCTAATAATAACACACGATGATGCATTATATTACATTTAACCATATTCAGTGCTGCTCCATTCTCAATGATGTTTCTTTAGAAGGTTTTGATCAATTTCCTGTAACAGCTGCTTTAGGATAAGTTCAGGCAGCAAAGAAATCACAGGTCAACCAATCAAATATGTTACTGTGGTAGCTTAGTAGTAAAGGCATTGGACTTTGGATCAAAAGGTCATGAGTTTAAATCCCAGCCACACCCAGGTGCCACTCCTGGGAGCCCTCAGCAAGGCCCTTAACCCCGGAGATGCTCATTTGTATGAGTGAGATAAACGTTAGTCACTCTGGATAAAAGCGTCTGCCAAATGTGTATGTAAATGTAAATGTAAATGTGTTTTTTTAGCATTTTTAGAAGGAGTCTTCACTATAGTGTGAACGAAAATGGCAAGAAACTTTTCTGCATGCCATTATGGCCACTGATCAGGCATAACATTATGACCACCTACCTAATATTGTGTCCCTTTTGCTGCCACAACAGTCCTGACCTGTCGAGCATTAAATTCTTCAGCAATTTGAGCAACAGTAACTCATCTGTTGGATTGGACCACGTCATCAATGCATCAATTGGCAGTCCATGACCCTGTCGCCGGTTCACCACCGTTCCTTTCTTGGAGCACTTTTGATAGATGCTGACCACTGCAGACCAGGAACATCACACAAGAGCTGCTGCAGTTTTGAAGATGTTCTGACCCAGTCGTCTATCCATCACAATTTGTCAAACTCGCTCAAATCCTTACGCATGCCCATTTTTCCTGCTTCCAACACGTCAACTTTGAGGGCAAAATGTTCACTTGCTGTTTAATATATCCCACCAACTAACAGGTGCCATGATGAAGAAATAGTCAGTGTGATTCACTTCATCGCTTATAATGTTATAACGTTATAATATTATGCCAGGTCAGTGTATACATATATATTTTATAAAAATGGCAAAATACATTATATAAAATATATAAAAAAAAATGAATTAAATGTATATTTAAAATAGCGATTATATCATTTGTATATCAGTAATCAAAAACATTTGCATAAATTATATCTGCCTCATCTTCATCAAGGTTGGAGACATTATTAAATATGTAAACTATATCATTTTGTTAGCTTTGGTTTTCCAAATTTCATTTAATTTCTTTATATTTAATTTTCATTATTGAATATTAATTATTGAACTGAATATTAATTTTGCTCCACCGTTTCAATGGATTTCTTAGTGTGAACATGTTAATAAATATATTTAAAACAAAAGAAAGATCTTTTAAAAGGTAAGGCTTATTTTCTGTTCATTTTTTACTTATGCTACTTATTTTGAGACTTTTCTTGGCTTAAATTAATTTTATTAATTTATTTTGAACAAAGTGTTCATTTGCCTCTGTTTTCACCTTTCCTGTCTGACTCATGGACCTCCTTCCCTTCATCCATCCTGTCAGCACAATTCCATTAACATCCATCCCTAAGATTCTCAGAGCGGTTTCAGTGCTCCTATGGTAAATTCCTTATACTGAAATCTGGACATAATGGTGAATACACTGCCTATCTGAAATACAGAGTCACTGGAGGTTTTGGCTGCTTATTTATTTTCATTGGGTATTAACACATTCATAGGTCAAGCAATAAGCCACTGTTTGTTAAAAATGTTAAAAAGCCTGTGCTTTATACAGTCCCCTCGAAAAGTATTGGAACATTTGTTCAATTGCTTTTGCTGTATACTAAAGACATTTGATTTGAAGGTCAAAGATGACTATGACTAAAGAGTTTTAGAGTTTAGTTTTTGTTTGCCGCCATTTACATAAGGATTATGCATTAACAGCATAGAGCACAGCCCATTTTGAATCAAACCACTAATTTTTAGATGAGCAAAAGTTTTGGAACAGGTAAGTCTTGAAAGACATTGAAGTGAAAAACGTTCTTTGTTTTTAAAATCTGCATCAAGCCTGCAACAAATTGTTTGTTTCTTCCTAAGTGGAACTTTTCCTGGATTTACTGCAGCCTCTTTCAGGGACCCAAACCAAAATGCCTTCAGTCTACAGAGAAAAAACAACAACAACTGAACTGACCTTGCTGTTCCAATACTTTTGGAGAGGACTGTTAACATTTACTTGTTAACTCCATGTAAAACCATCTACACTCATCTGATTTGACATGTTTACTTGATTACATTCTGGTCCATTATTGAGCATGGTGGACGCCTTTATTATTGTTGTCCATCATTCTTACCAAACACGGTTTAGACTGCTTTCTTTAGATCTTATCCATGAAACCCTCCATTAGAGTATAATCAGGAAATAGGAAATTAGCTGTGCCACTAATGAAAGTGTACAGTGAGCCGTGAGGGCAGTGTAATGACAGAGGGAATGCTACTTCAACGGATTTATTTTTCCATTAGGACACGCAGCTGGGATCCACCTTACGGGAGACCACCATATGTTCTGTAATCTGTCTGCGTTCTCTACCAAAAAAATGGCATTTAAGGAATGAAATATGACTGCTCTGTTTTGCTGTTATTGAAAAATAATCAATGACTGCGATATTGTCACCACTTCTATAACAGCATCCCTATTCCAAAAATACTTTTTATCTATATAATGTTGTGGAACTTTCATAAAACAAGCTAGTTCCTGTTATCAGTTGCAGCTATAAGCAGTCCTTTCCTGTTTCTTACTCTTGAATACAAGAAAATGCAGCTTGCGACGTCACCAAGAAACCAGAAAAGGCTATATAAACGTTTCTTTACGAAAAAACCTCCACACCCAACAATTACACACATTTTTACATTTCATTTATAATCCTTTACAAGTCTGTGATAGCAATAAAATGATTGTACTTAAAATACCAAACAGAAAACAACAGCACTGTGGAATAAACTCAATAAACACTGTGGAATTGACTCAAATCAAAAATACTTCAATATTTAGCTCAGAAAAAAAACAAATATGTGAAGGGATTGTTTGTTCCATCTCTGTATTATGTAAAATGTAAACAAAGTGTGAATTATTATAGAAATATTAAAGAAGATTTATTGTTTTATTTAATATATACCTCTTTATTTGCTAAACATTACGACTGTTTTGACTAAATTTAAGTTACATTTAATTGACCTGTCACATATTTTGCTAATATTCCTTACAGTCAATGTTTAGCTAATGTTAATGTTAGCAAACTTGCTATAGAACTTTAGCCTAAAGTTTAGGTGGATGTACAGTATAAAATAAATGAAAGGTAGCAAGCAACCCAAGCTACTGGTTTTGTTTATAATTAAATTATTACAGTTATTTTACATAATATATTAGTTGACTTTGTGAGTTTGCTAGCAAACTTGGCTTTATATCCTGTCAACTGACACTGAGGTAATAATACTGTTGTTAATCGTGCAGGTTATGACTTTTTACTACATGAGCCTTTGAGTCCAAACATAACCATGAACCCACATTTTCCATCATACTTTTTAAACCTTTAACTGTTATTGTGTGTTTTTAGACCAGGCACTATGCTAGGCAACTATAAAAGTAAGTACAAACCCCACAACCCAGGACACACCCTACACCCTAAAGTCAGCTTTGATGCAGCCTACAGTCAAATGGATAGACATTTTAGGCAAGGATAGACACACATGCGCACAAAAATACACACACACACACACACACACACACACACACACACACACGCACACGCACATGCACAAACAACAGATGGTCCTTTCCCATGGTTAGCAGTTTGGAGTTGAACATGTCTACAGCCTTGAGCTTCAGCCGAAATGGCAAACTTGTTCCAATTCCCTCCGGCCTGAGTGTGATGAGCTATAGGAACCTCCCCGTGGATGCAGAGATGAACAGTCACCAATTACAGAGAAAGAGAAGTTGTAGTCAGTTAGCCAGAAATCCATCTGTCTGTCTCCACAGTGTGCTTTGTAATTAACATAATTATAAGGACTTAACTGTTGCCTCATTAGGCAAGCTTCAGGTTCAGTGTCTAAAGTCTGAAATGTGATATTGTGCTATTGTTTTTTAAGCATAAAACCTAAGCCAGTTTATTATGAAAATGCTGGCCCTGGCAACCCATTAATTTATCTGTCCTCTACTCTACTGGGGAGGGAATGGTGCTCCTGCCCATACTCTGCAAATATTTTTACTGAAGAAGGAGTATATAATAAACGTTGTATAAACTTCAGGACAGGGAAAGGATTAATGGAGAGGATTAATAATGGAGTGAATGATGGCTGTAGAATAGAAATGCACGTATACAACGGTGACTTAATTCCCATGCAAAGTCTGCAAATAACATTTTAAATTAGTTTTAGTTCAGCACTGTAACTCCATTTAGTTTGTTAGTTCCCTTGAAATAATTATTACCAATTTGATCTGATCAATGATATATGATAGATATAAGTTAATGTATCTTTTCACTCGCTTTTCCAGGCAAACAGGCTCAATTATCCATTTAACTCCTTGTCATTATTAGTACTGGTTCTAGTGGCCAATCATGGAAATCGAACTAAAAGCTAACAGAGGTCCACTGGGGAGGGAGTGGTGCTGCCCCACACTCACCCTATGAATATTCTTACTGGAGAAAGAGTAGCAGACAGATAAATGACTGGGTTGCCAGGGCCAGCATTTTCATAAAGATCTGATTTAGTTTATAAAATTCTCCACAGATATTGTTTTCATTCAGTAATTAATTAATTATTCAAATTAAATGTAATACATTTTTCAAGCAATTGAAAACCCATGCAAAATCTGAAAATAATAAGACATTGTTATAATATTGACTATTTTGTTAACTAGCTGGTGACAGGAAACACCTGCTATATAAAACATAGTTAAAAATAGTTTTGAAAAGATATGTCTAAAAACAAGCTGCTAGACACTATGCTGGTAAACTGCACACTGTCAATTCTAAAATGCTTATTATAGGATTACTTAAACTTTTACTAAATTTTATTTATGCTACTATCAATCAAGTGTGCTAGTTTCTCGATTGAATAAAGTTTGAGGCTACATCATTATTAATATTGTCCTGCCCACCGTGAAACTGCTCCTGGGTTCACCTTCACCACTCAGACAATCTCCCGTCTTTTTAATGGAATATTTTATATCCAAATCACCTGCATAACCCCACTATTTATAACCGGCTCCAAGGAACACATGGCTAAAACATTTCCGTCATGTGCAACGCATGCCGTGACTCTAAGTCTGGATGAACACGGACTAAACATGCCACAGCTGTCGGTCCGATCCAGTTTAACACCTATATATTAATCAGATCACCTCGTTTGACCTTTGGACCCTACCTTAAGCAACAATACATTATAGGTAGGGTTGGCACATATTGTGCAACATGCATGTAAACTTTTATGGAAGTGAAATATCAGCAGTAGACCATGTTTGAGAAGTGGGACCCCTGGGACTACAAAATACGTTACTTAGGTTCTTCAAAATGCCTCATTGTGTCAGTGTCAGAACCATGGTGAGCTTTTGTTCAAGTTTATAAATGTAATTGAAGTCAATGAACAATATCAGCAAAAGATAAAGATACATTGGCTGAGACAGACTTCTATTTCTCCCTCACTATATAATCTTGTAACTCTTCAACCTGCACAAGAAGTAAATATTATACACCAAACATGTCTCATTGACTATATATGTGATGTGTCCTTAAGTACACCTAATCCTCCATTGGTTTTATCCTTCTGCATGAAAAGCTTAACAGATATTTAGATCAGCTCGACACCACTAAACATCCAGGTATCACGTTGCCCTTAAAGCCACATCCCTCCAACTTCAAAGCTTTAGGTCCTGATCTCAGACCCTAAACAGATTATATTGTGGGATTTACCAACATGCTTTTCTCCCTTTACCTTGTCTGAATTGGCAGCATCTGCTAATGTCATTAGTGCATTAAGTCAGTGTTGTTAGTGCCTAAAGGCTGTTAAGAGGGTGCTAATCCCTGATCTTCGGGGTTGTCCTAACATGTTGAGGAATTAACATATCAATAGATAGTTGTTGATTAGAACAAATATTCACATTTATTTTATAATAAATTGTTAGTTACCACCCAAATTGGTCAGTTTAGATTTTCCTGTTTAGGCTTAACTAACCTTTGACACACCCCCGCATGGCTTGGTTTTTATGTGAGTAGTCTCTGAACACACCATGACCTTTTCTCTTTACCCCTGGTCGAGGTATCGTTGAGAAGTTCTCAGAGCTCAGTCCTTCCCTCCCCTTCCCCCATCCCACCGACCTTTGACCAGGAGCTCATGCATGAGAGAGTGAGAGAACAGAAAAGGACCGCACTCTGATTTATGGCCTTTTGGTGCCATCTGATCTCCAAGAGAGAGAGAGAGAGAGAGAGAGAGAGAAAGAGAGAGAGCAAGGACCGGTGATTGGATCTGCTGCCGTTCTCAGGTAGTTTTGTGATGCTCTGGAGCGGACCCTTCATTCATCCCGATTTCGGCAGGGTCACATTTCCAAAGTCAGATTGTGAGATAGTGAGTACAACCTACTAGGTAAACTGATACGTTCAGTCAACCTGGTTCAGTAAATCATAAGTTCTTATTAGGTTATCAAACTATTTTTCTGTCTTTGCTGACATATTATGGCTAATTAAAATTTTATTGTAACTTTTTATACAATAATAGCAGACAACATCACTAACACTATGCTGGCACTGGAGACTCATTCTGTAAATGTTAAATAAACTTCCTCACAGCAAATGAAATTGGGAATTCAAGAAATGAAATTAAACGACTTTTTAGAGCTGCCATAATATACATGGCAACAGTGACAAACTTGTTTATCAGATGTTCTAAAAATAAAATGTAACTTGACTTAACTTAAATGGATATTAATTACAATTAGCTGTTCATTTATTTAGAAAAATGCAATTATTGGAAAATTAATGCAGCCTAAGATAATTAAAACATAAGTGTTGTTATAGAAAAATAATCAACTTTGGAGGTAACAGTAAAGACTCTTTCAAGAGCTACCTGGCTCTGGATATTTATTTCTAGAACTTCAAAGCTAGAAAATGTTTTTATGACTTACTTGAAAAAATGGACAATTATGCAAATATTGTGTGCATAATTAGTAATTAGTTTGAGATGCAATATATATATATATATATATATATATATATATATATATATGAAATACATCTAAAGTAAAGGTTAAATGTGAATTCCCCAGGATGTTTGGCTCTGTGTGACTCTACATGAATGAAGCTATTCTCAGGCCATCTAAAACAAAGATCACTCACAGGTGTGCTGGACTGTGTTGCTTCCTGCGTTTAATTCACTGGTTGGGTGACATCACCCTCCACCCTTGACACAAACACACAATCCCAGTACTGTCCTCTTTCCCACTGCAGACTAAATTCAGACAAATCTCAGACAGGAATTCTAACCCACAGTGCACATTTCTCTTTCTTTCTGAAACTGATCTCTGTCTCTCTATCAGAGCCTCTCTCTAAGCATATTTTCCCTTTCGCTGTCTCAATCTGAGTCATCCACATTTCTCTAACAGGCCTGGGTGGCATTGGCATGTTGGATCTGCTGACGCAGAAAAATTAGGCCAGATTTGTCACACTTCACAAACCTGGCTGTGCCCACGGTGCCCTCTCTCTGCCCACAGTCACTCTGAGTTGTCAGGCCGCAGTTTAGTCTACGCTCTGCCATTGGAATATAATGCGACTGCAAATAGCAGTGACTTGTTTAGTCCCGGGGCGTTTTCCGAAGTTACTGAACATCTGAGCTTGCATTATTCCCTTTGATTAACATGCTGTTTCTCCTGCTGTGCCAGAAATAGATGCTCGTTGCCGCTGGTTCCCTTCGGAAACTAAAGATAGCAACGGGATTCAATGGAAGCGAGTTTACATATAATTAGCTTACAATGTGGCCTGAGTATAAGCCTGAATAATATGAAGGCATACTTTTTAGGTGAATTAATATGCAGATGCAAATTGTTTGAAATGTAAATATATATTTTTTTCACTTTTTTGCTGCATTTGTGAAATAAACAGTTGAAAATCATACTGGACACATCAGTATTGAAGCTGTGACACCACACAGTCCTCAATCCTTTGACTACTGCTAAATTATTGACTCTATGGTAATAACCTATTTATAACATTTACAACTAAAAACAATAGATAAAACAAAGATATTTATCAAAGATAAACATTTAATCTAATTTAAATTAATAAAGTGGATTATTCTGTAAGGTAATGCTTATTTAACTTATATGGGAGGAGTCTTTAATGTCAGTCATTTGTACCAATTAGTTATTTCTGTTACTTAGTATTACTTAGTGCTTCGTATATTTTCCACAATAAGAACTGGTTTCAAGGATGTTCAAGGGAAACTGCATACTGTTTAAAAGTATGATGTCTTTCTTGATTATAAAAAGAATAATAAATGGAGGACAAAACAACTTTGTGATGGTAAGCATAACCCAGTAACTCACTTTGCATTGAGTTCCATCATTCATTTTTCTATAAGAGCCAATGATGTTGCAAATGCAGATGATGCATCATCAAACTGAGAAAAAGCAGATGATGTTTGGAGGCATTTACAATTTACACATTTGTTGATAAACGATAAATTGTAGATGCTTTTCTTTTTCTGATGACTGAAAAGAGTAAAGAGTCAAATCCGATGTTAATTCATATGTAAAGAAGGGAATAAAAATTCTTTATTTTAAGAATAATCCTGTTGAAAATTATGTTATGGCTTGAATTTACACTTTAAAGTATTAATGTCTGAGTCCCGATGTGGATTTGGGGAGTGGTAGTATGAAGGTGGTTATTACATTAATTACCGAAATTGAAAAGCAGTTCAGCCAAAAATGAATTCCTTACTTACCCTGTATGTTGTTGAAAAATCAAAGACGTTTGGTAATTGGTCCTGTGCTAATGTGCTAATCTTGAAGCAAAATGTTTTTGGTTTTTGGGCTTGATCTGCTCAAGCAGGGCCTTTAACCATCAAGCCCCAGGACAGTTGTCTAGTTGACACCTTGAACAAGGCCTTCTCAATAAACCAGATTCTAAGGAAGCCAGATAGGGTGCTTATCCACCAGATGTGAAGAATTCTCCACATTTTCTAAGCACTTGTTTGCTGAGTGAATGATAACGTTTTTTTTTGTTTTTTTTTTAGGAAATTTGCCCCGTACTATATGTATGAAAATGGTAGCGCGTTGCTCAATCCAAACCTGTATGCGTGTGCTGTCTCGATGCATCACCAGAATAACACTAACTGTCAAAAGGCACAGTGCCTTCATGGAATTATAGGCTGGTGAAACTTGTGGAAAAAAGCACCAAAAACAGGATGTTGCACAGCAGTTTTTGATAGTAAGGCTGTTATATTCACACACAGCAGATGGAAGAATGAAAAAAAGAAAGGAAATAAAGAGGGGTGTAACTTGACCACCAAGACAAAACAAAGACCTTTCGGCTCCTCTTTGCTGCTTTTAAATGGACGCTGGTGTGTCTGACTCAAGTGCACTACATGCTATGATTTACTAAACAATAACAGGCACTTGAGACTCGGTGAAAAACGAGAAGCATGTCGGGCAGAGACGAGACACATATTAACCCAACCATGACAGCCAATAGACACAAGTTACAAAAAGTTAGGATTTATGATGTCCTTTGGAAATAAAGATTCAAAAGGCAAAAAGATTCATTAAAAATACAGCTTTATTTTCATTACCTGCATGAATTATAAATCTTTGTACATATATTCTAAATCTCTTCTGGACAGAAAATAACAACAACTCGGTCTGTAAACATGCAAGAGACAGATCTGAAAACAGCTCAAGCACTTATTTATTTGGGAGTCATGCTACAGGTGAAATGTCCGTTTTTTTCTATCTCTGGGGGCTAACTCTTTCTAAACTCACCCTGTGACCCTGAAATCCCACAGCGGACCTCGGATTAATTTTTTACCAACATTTCTAAAAATGACCCCAGCCATCTGCCTGACAGGACGAACTGCTTCATTGTGATGAATCGGCCTCATTGGCAATGCAGAATCTGGTCCAGTATCGAGAGTGTGGTCATAAGGTCAGTTCCATTATTGATGCTAATTAATCAAATTTAGCTCAAATAGATAACTTTAAAAAAGGTTTTATGCTTTCAAATGTGATTGTTATAGCAATTTCTAAATAATTAGAAACTAGGAGCAAAACTAGTTAGCTGAGACAAAGTCAAATTAGGGATATTTCTTTGGCATAAATTGCTGTCTAAGGTTGCACAAACTAAAATAAGGGTCACCACACACACACACACACACCAGCCCAACCCCTAAATTCAGTGCATTAGTGCATTAACACAGGTCTGTCGTCTGTTTGTTCCAACGCCTGCGTTTAATTGGGGAAAAAACAATACAAACTAGAGGTATGCACGGTTCACTTCATACTCACAAATTAGATCCCCAGTACAGGGAGAGCTTAGTGGTTTTCCATTTGTAGTTATTCATCTATTGAGATGTACTTGAGCACTCAACACTGTTGTTGTCCAACAGCAAAAATGAACAGAACTGAAATGAACTAGTATAACTTATTTACAGAAAGAATGGGGCCACTGCGGAATAGGAAAAATGAGATCACCAAAATTACCGACAGGAAAATTAAAACAAAGTCTTATTGTTCCAGCTCTATTCCCAAACAAATGTTAGAAAAAGATGTGCCATTAATCATTCTGTGCTCACAAACGCAAATAGTCCGAACAAAATAAATATAGTAGTAACAGCCAATATGACACTTAGTCCAAGAGTCTTGAGGTTTGTTGTGTTTTGTGGCTACACAGTTGACTCCTTGGGACCTTTAGGTCCCTCCCTCACTGCGTTTTTACAGCCATAAAGCCACTTTATCACACGGGCATTTCTCTCGATGATTGACACAGCTGAGGGTACCTGCTCGGATAATTCCTCCTGGAAGAGCCCCTCTCCAGAGTGGCGAGAAAACTCGCTGGGTTCAGAAGCACCTTCTAGTCCCCCAACACTCCTCAGAACCAGTGAGAGAGTGTCAACCGAACTGGCACCTGATGGGAAGTTCTCTGGCCCAAGCCGATCCACCAGGTCCCAGTCAAGACCACAGAAGTCAAAAAAACGCTCTTGTTCAGACAATGCCAGGGATGAGCAAAGTCGAAGATCTGATTTTGAGCGCTGGAGTGGCATCACTGGCTTCCAAGGGTCCATATCATTCTCGTTCCAATTCTCCAGACGATTTCTTACAGTGTTTGCCATTCCGAGGGAAATGCAGTGCTCCTGGAAGCTGCTATTACCATTGTTTGACTCAGTCCTACTGGAGCTCCTTGTCCTGTTCCCACCATCTACTGTGTCCCGGTCAATAGACCATGACATGCGTGAGTCTTCATCCCGTGATGAAGATTTCTCCTCACTGATTGTTAACTTATCATCATTCCTGCTATTCTTTTCTCTCATAGAACCTTGAAAGAGCCGGCGTACAAAGCTGTACCCCTTTGTCTCTGCCTCCGCATTTCCATCGCCATTTCCCATTGGACTCTTACACTCTTTTTTCTGCCTATAGATGACCAGGGAGTCAGGCCGCAGCATGCGCTTCCCAATGCTCCGTCTCATCATGGGGGCACTGTGAGGTGCCACCAACGGGGTGCCGTTTGGGCTCCGTAGTGTTGGCAGAGGTGTCCGAATGGAATTGTTTTGGTTTCGCTTCTCTACATCAAGATACAGAGCTCTGAGGTTTTCCTTCCTGGAATCGTCCTCATTGTTGTTGCGGGGTGAGAGAGGGCATAGACTCAGCGTTGGGTGCCGACTTAGAAGAGGCGTTGAGGGCGTTGGTGCAGTAAAGTTGCGCCGTGATGGGGGTGGAGGTGTCGCACAAGGTACTAATACAGGTTCTTGCTTGGTGTTGATGACCTGCTGGCTCTTGACATATTTGGCCTTGTCCGCCTCTAGCCGCTCCACAGCACTGACAGAGTGACCCCGAATTCCACTGTCTATTTGTCGGCGCAGGTATTCTGGGCCCTTGTTAAGAAGACGCAGGGGCGAGGGTGAGCCAACTGGTGTTAAAGGCTTCATCATTTATCTCCACAGAGGACTCCAGTGCCAGTGTCCCTATGTGATGGTCACTTATTTGCTCAAAGGCTAGGATAATCCTGAGCAAGAATTTCTGTTCCGATTCCAACGACCACCAGAACTTCTAAATGTAAATATCAAGCATATCCATCGGATTCTGATTTCAGCAGCTTTAGCTAAAGTTAGCTATAAGTAGATGGGACACTTTTGGAACAAGAACAAATTTATCTATATGCAGTATTTATACAGTCACTCAATGGGAAGGGAACTTTTCTCCAACTGCAGTCCCAAATGAGATGTTCCCCTTACCACAAAGAAGCAGAAATAGAAGTCCCAATATGCCTTTAACTCCAAATATGTCTTTTCCTTCCCCTCCCCTCCACCAGTCTGCTGTTTCAGACTCCTCCAATCTTAAAGTTTACTTTTGAAAAGGTCATCAAGGAGGAAACACAATGCACTTGACTGTTTGCTTTTTGATAGCTGTCTTTGCTTCTTAGGGCTTAGACTTTTGTCCTCCAGAGCTTGCTGTGACTGGCACTCAGGCACTTCGATGTTCGGACGCGTTACCTCTTTTTCTTTCAAACGAAGCTGGAACCCTGTGAAAAAACAAAATGTAGAAAAAACAAGAACCTGGTCAGATGGTGGAACTTTTTTCGAGAAAATTTGGCATGGAATCAGTTGCCTGTGGTTTTATATGTGTATTGGCAGACAAAGAAACAGAGTATTTATTGAACCCAGAGCTAGAGATCTTTCCTAAATGAGCCATGCTTGCAAATTAAACAACTTTTGAGTGCTTTACTCATATATAATGCATGAGCTGGTCAGGAGACTACTGTAGAACTCATAATTTTAATGCACAATCACTTTGAGTCTAATTCCTGGTGAGGCTAACATAATTTTCTGCGTAATAAACTGCATTTCATTGGCTCTGTACATGTACCTTGCACAATGACAATAATCTAATCTAATCTAATTTTAGATTTTCAAGATGAAAAATTTATCCTGGACTCTACGCATGTAATTTATGTAAAAACAAATGCCTACCTCCCCACAAAAAATAAACGGGTGACTAGCATGTGTCTAGTCTCATATTTACTCTAATATCTCAATAAATTTTCTAATGTGGAATTAGTCCAGACTTGTGGCCCTCAGAGGAGCCAAAACCAAACAGCACAATTCAAAACATGACACATCAAAGTGCTATTTTAGTGTATCCTCTTCTGTCATATGGAGAGCTGTTACAATAACAACAAGAAAAAAAACATATATAGTCCACAGGGCCGGAAAGAGCTGGCTGGCCAGTTAAAAGTAACAAGTGCGGAAATTATCTGACTTCCCAGTCCTGTTGTTTGAAGCACTCATAGTAAAACAATATGTATAACACACAGTCGGTCTTGCCCTGACACTAAAACCCAGAACCTTTGCCTTTGCATATCACTATACTGCAGAAGAAACTCCAGTCAGTCATTAAAAATGGGGTCCTCATGCACTTGGTTTATGACTATAAAGACTGTCTATCTTTCATATTATACACCAGGCCTTCATTCCCAAATCCTCCTCCACAGCCTCCTGTAATAAATCAGCCCAAAGCGAGGACTGTGCCGTTCCCAGATGTCAGGGAGGTTGGGAAAGCAGCTATTGTTTGGGAAAGAATTCAGAACAGGTGTGGAACAAAAACAGGAGCCTGGATTAAAACAGGGGCGATGTTAAGGAAAAACCAGGGTTGAGCAGTATACTACTATATCACATACTCTACAATAATTTTTCATTTTTAACTGTACAAATAAGTCCACATTTTTAATTCTGCTCCACTATCTTAAAGCAACGAGGTTCAAAAACACGTTTAACTTTTAAAACTAGTTGACAAATGTCAACATGCTATATGTTATAACATAACATATAGCACAGATTTTTTTAAAGTAGCATAGCAGCTATTTAGGTGCAATAACCAAGTAATAGTGTAGCGATAAAAAAATTAAAAAATTAAATACAAAAAATGACACTAGAAATACTTTCACTCAGGATCAAATCAGCAAAAGTCAAAAAAATATTTTGTGGGCTAGTATTAAAGCTAGCAGAAACTAATGTAATCATATTTGCACCTTGCTAGCAAGCGCCTGCTAACCTTTACTCGTTATTAGCGATTCAACTCCCAAGGGTTAAGTATTCTTTTAACACTAATGAAGCAAATTAAGGCTGTTCACCTTTCCCTGTGATCTTGCCACTGAGACCATCTGGAAAATACCAGCAGGCCCTTTCCTTTACTCAGCAAGGTACTCTCTCTCTCTCTCTCTCTCTCTCTCTTTCTTAGGGGCTTGTAATTAACCCCCACAGTTCCTTCTCATCTAGCTTTAATGTCTGTGTTTCCATGCTTCCAACCGGAACTCGAGAAGAAGCCTGGATGCCTGCAGGGAAGTCTGGACAAGGAGCTACACATGGTTAAAAAGAAACCAGATGTGCAGTGTCATGTTGTACCAGTCTTGCAGACCGATCTGGGGACCATCATGGTCATGGGAAACAAGACTTAACCCAGAAGTGAGAGGTGCAGCAATATTCTTTAAAAATCTTGAACTGTTTAACAAATTACCAAACACCCTACCTAACCAGTACATAATTATACAATAAAAATTAAACCGAGTGCAGCTAAGCAATCTAATGTAAATCTGAATCAAGGAAAAAATATGGTATATACCTTCTTGATAAAGTTTATTTGGCCAAATGAAGTTGAAGAACTTGCATAGAACTGATGGTCTTCTCTGGTCTCTCCGAAACATCTGCCTTGTCCCACTGCTTGGCTTGGATTTTTATCCAGACCCTCTATGACAATGACCCCATTAGCATGATTAGATTAATGATACCCTGTCTTCCCCACAGTCTTAATTTTGTACTGGCAATATTGCAGTGATCAGGTGATGCAATCAATTAGATCATCTATTAATAGTCCATTATGAATGTTTGCTTTGGTGAGGCGTTAATGGGCCATGTGAGCCAAGCCAATCCTGATACGGAACAAGATCCAGGGCAAAGCAAGGAAAACAACCCTTGAAACCCAGACGGACCTGCATTATTGATAGATCTACACAATAGACTCCTCTGGCCCTCAAGATAAGGGAGAAGTCCGGGTGCCTCATTAGGACAAGGTATAAGAACCAAACATGATTATAAATGTCAGGCCAGGGAAACGTTCCTGTCAAGACAAAGCCAGAGGTGACGTAAATCCTCTGCACCATTGTGTGCCATTAAGCTGTTGATATATTGAAGTCTGGCTCATGGGAAGGTCACAGGGAGCTCTTTAAATCCAATGCAAACCCCCACTTCTCAAGCGGAGTCCACTTAACTGACTGAATGCACCTTTGCTTTTGTTATTCAGCAGTGACTAATGCTCAGCAGAGCTCTAGGGGGGCAGCTAAAGAAGACACCAGAGAAGAGAAGTGTTTAATAGAGGCAGTTTGGGGTCCAGCATTGGGCTTTGAGCAGATTTTTAACCTGCATTGTTCCAAGTGTGAAGTGCCATAACCTAGTTGCTTTTAAACAAAAGGCCACCTCTGAGTCAGCGGCATGCTCGTGCAATTTTTTTTTTGTAGCCGATACACACAAGCTCTTGTGAATGAATAAATCGTGACTAGAACCCATAATCTTATCAAACTCTTGCTCCCAAGAAAAATAACAGGCTGAGATAAGGATATATATGTGTATTAGAACAGCCAGATAAAGTTTGTATTTATCTACAAAATGGCATTTTTGGTTTTATACTGCCTTAGTGCTCTGAACTATCATGTCACACTTATTGCTAACGGACAATGTGTCACGTAATATTGCAGTATTTTATAAATACTCACACAGGTAGGAAACTCAGGCAAATTCTAATCTAACAGTGCTTTTGACAGAAATACTTGCTTAAACAAGGTTGAATCATTTTTTCCAGGTAAACAGTACAGAGGTCATTTGAATCCAGATACGTGGGATTCAAGCTACATGCTAAGCTCCCGACCTACTGCCTTATGATCGATGAGTGACATAATGAGGCCTCAAACAAAAATTTGAGAAGAGTTATATGTGACTCTTTTGTATGAATATAGAAGATCTGGTCTAAGGGTTCTCATTCTACAGAGAATGTTGTTCATTCAGTTAATGATAATCTTAGTTCATTATTATTAAAAAAAAAGAACATGTCACAGAATCTTAGAATCTTTTATAACCTCCTTAATTTGTTTATCTGTTATATCCTGGGCAGGGCCACAGTGTATCTGGAGCTTATGGAGTGTTCAATGAATGTATTCTGAACCTTAAGCCTTGACTACAAAGGCTATTACAGACGGACTGCATCAGCCAAAAAAATAATAATGTGAAGTATCTGCATTTGGGAAAAACAAGGTCCATGTTTTGTTAAAGTCTACCAACTTTCGTTCATACAACTACATTTGATATATATTTTTTATTCATTTGTAATTTAATATTTAAAAAGACAGACTCTTTAGCCAAATAAAACTAATTAAGCAACCCTTTGTCATATGTCACTCGAATAGATGATGGGTCTTAAATGGTTAGGATCAAGTACCCAGATTACAGGATTAGCACTAGATATCCAGAAGCACTGTACCAAGGTCAAGTGTCAATTTATAACATGAGATACTAATGTGTTCCAGCCAAGTGAGCCCAATTCAAATAATACACTTCTATAATCTGTTAAAATCCTATAAAGATCTGATGAATCTGTAAATCTGATTATGTGTTTATATTGTACGTTATAGCCTTTTGTGCACATCAGGATTTGCTAAAAAAACAACATAACATTCATAAAGAGTCTGTTTTATAGCCTCTGAAATGGCATACTGGAGACTGAGTACACTTTGATTTGAAGTCATGGTTAAACAGAAGATATCTGATCTATCTGCTATAAATGGACATTCGGTGCAACCCAGATGAAGATGGGTTTCCTCTTGAGTCTGGTTCCTCTCAAGGTTTCTTCCTTATGTCATCTCGGGGAGTTTTTTCTTGCCACAGTCACCACCGGCTCGCTCATCAGGGACAAACTTACTTATAAAGAACATATTCACTATTAATCACCACATTTTCTGTGGAAAGCTGCTTTGAGACAATGTTTATTGTTAAAAGCGCTATACAAATAAAAATGAATTGAATTAAATTGATCTACATTTAATCTAAGTGTCCCTTCATTGTTTCTGAGTAGTGCAGTGCACTTGTATTTACAGCATTTGCTCTGTTAATTGGTAGAAATACACAAAAAAACCCAACAACAGCTGCTTTCTGCATATCTCCTCAAGATAGGCGTTGTCCTTAAACACTCCAAGGCCAAACACCATGTCACTTTTCCCACCTCCACTTCTCCACCAATAACACGTCGCATACGTTTCTCAGAAGGCAGCAAGAAGCCAAGAGGTATTTTCACAGCACTCACTAACTGTTAGTATGATGTGTCAGCCATGCGTTAAGGTCACAGCAGTGCAACCCAAGTTTTCTATTAACACCAAGGGAACAAACAAGTACTAATGTTGAGTAGGTAGGGGTTCAGGGATGGCTGTATTACAGCTACAGTCATTTCACATCTCAATAGGAAAGCATTAATTGCACCACACGACCCTCATACTTGTGTTGTGTTTCTGTGCAGTTAGATCCAGAAGCTCGTAGCCTTTCTTTCGTTTGACAGCACGCAAAACACACAACCAATCATGAAACCGTCTGTTGCTAGCCTCTCATTCTTTTACTTCCTGCTTTTTACGTAAGAGCAATGATTATCAGCCACATTAGCCTGCATGCTCTGGAAACTAAAGCATAATTGATCATGTTTGTTTCCTGCCTCTCTGCCCTACTTAGTGATTTTCTCTTTAAGGCAAATGCAATAGGGTGCAATATCTGTCTGGACTCATTAGGTCTGGGCTATTGGATGTAGGGTAGAAGATCCGGGTGTAACTTAGCGACTCAGAGTAGACATTGTGGCAACATAGCAACCTCAATTACTCAGCGCTTACCCACTCTGTATTGGAGAGTCTCAAAAGACTCAAAGGACCTTTTCACACCTGGTTATAAGCAAGAGCCAGCACCCACCAATTAGCACAGGTTCATTACCATAATGCAAATAGCATAGTTGTTTCATTTCATCAGCCCGAGTTTGCATTTCTGGTTGTTTCCGTTATGGGTCATTTATTAATAATTGTATTAATTATACACTCATAGTTGACACAAAGCCTTGAATCTGTGGTTTGATTGACATTGATCTGTGAATATGTGGTTTGATTCACATGGACTGTCCCCCCACACACAGGCACACTTCCACTACGGCCGCCATTATTCCCTTGAGCAATGCAATTACCACTAACCTGCTTAAGGCTGAGTGTCTCTGGGGCCACGTCCACACTCATATGAGCTTTATTCCCACTAGACACGTCTCACCATAATAACGAGCCACTCAAATGCACGCTTTGCCCAAGATCTGTCTCTTCTTCATCTTGAGTTTTTTGCTTCAGATCCTCAGCTGAACCTGCTGCCTGTCCAATTTCATTACCCACTAGTCATGACATGAGTCATAAACAGGCCCCCAGTGCTTCTGAAATAGGGCCTTCGCTTTCTATCTCCTCCCATCCATTACAAGGAAACGACTTTCAATTTCCAGGGCTGACAGAGACAAAGATTTGTCACGTGAGCCATTCACATCACCTTGCCTGTGATCAGAACTGGCAGGTCTGTGGCATCAAGCAGAGCTTACGTGGACAATTAAGAGAACGTGACACGACATGCGAGCTGCCTTCAGAGCTGCGGCTAAACCACTGGGAATTGTGGTGAATTGATTATTTATAATAAGGATAGTTAATAAATTATGAGTGTTGTATATTATGGATGTTGGAATGCAAAGGAAATTCGATGAAAGAAAAAAAATTTGAGACGCCTCACAATCTAATTTTGTTTTTACTGAATATAATATACTGTATGTACATTTTTCCTCTTCCTATATTATCCTTTTATAATGACCTTTTGCTTTTTTTTTTTTTTTTTACCTTATTTACCTTATTCTGCATTTAATTTCACATATAATCCAAATATAATATCATGTACACACCTTAGAAAAGCCCAACCCCACCAATACAACCACCACTAACACAAGAAAACATTCCACCATGTTCTCTTACCAACCCACCGACATCTCCATAACAAACAACAAACATAAAGATTACCCAGACAAAGAAACCAACATAAACGACCAGACATCAATCCTTACATACTCTGAGATGGACACCATTGCCGAATGCTCAAATTCTGGTCAAAAGATGTTGATACATTTTCTGTAACACCTAACATTTCTGTTATAAAAATGATTTACCATTAACAGGTGACGCTCAGTACAAATGGAAAGATTTTCACATCATGTTCACAACAGCTGTGCTGTGTACAAAGACACACACCACCACTCTCAAAGACCCTCGAAACTTTTACCTGTAGAGCTGCAGGAAGCTGATGTCACTAGGATAAGCCCGGACCCCTTTCTACCCTCTAATTAGAAACAGGTGTAAGTAGGGGGCTTTATGACAGCCCCATGGTTACAGACGTTGTCTCTACAAATAAGGAGCAGACCTGATTGCGGGAAACGACTGTTTACAAGATGGAGCTTGTCGAGAAGAAAAAGGAAGGCGAAGCGAAGAGCGACATGTTTCTAAAGTTCACGAAAAAAGAAAAGAAAGGAAAAAAAACAACAAAAACAGCTGGTGCTTTGTGTGCTTTGGCCATATGAAATGTTTGTGGGCTTTGAGTTTTCCTTGTACTTCAGACTGATGTGGTCAGCGGTCAGGTCGAGTCGGAGAGCTACGAGAAGTGTTAAAGAAAGATGGTCTTTTTTGTAAAGAACTGGGGACGAGGAGACTCAGCAGACACGTGGCTTAGGAATGAAATGTTCGGTCACCTTAGGACTTGTGACATTCGATGGGGAGTGATGCAGGCAGGCAGGCAGTCTGAGCTAGGAGGGATCAAACTTGCTGAGAAAAATGCTAATGCGGCTCATGAAGAATGCAAAAGCATTCTATTACCGAAGGTCAGCTCAGGCCTTTGTGACAGTTTGGGAGCATGTAGCGACGTATATTCCCACAATTCTTCTCCAGCAGGACTGCTGCCATCACCAACAAAAATGCGAACGTGACAATAGCAGTTAAAGCAGCGAATTTATGAGTTTTTGAGCACAAAACAAAAGTCTAAAATGCAAATGATGAGAAAGGAGAGGAAACTAAAAAAAAGCCCAAGCCCCGTCTACTCACATCTGTATTTTGGTTAACAAGACAAGCCAGATAGAGAGCGTCTGTCTGTGCTGCAGCTCTTGCTGTCTCAATGATGTCACGCTTGCTGTCAACACTTCAGACGGAGGAAATGACTTGGCAGAACTCCGCTTGAGCTGCCGGCCTTCTCCTCCCTTTACTACAGAGTTAAAAACAAGTGTTCGCATATGCTTAATTAGACTCGTTTGAAGAGGTTTACGTGCCTCGTAAAAAGAGCGTGTTTAAGTCGTTTTGTGGTTATAATTTGGACGAGACACATGTATACAAAAAAACCGACAAAAAAAACAACACCTTTACTATTTAACCATTAAACAGGGCGAATGATTTATTGTTCAGATCGGTAGTTTACTCTTCACCTGGGGAGTCTGGACAAATATAATACAGAAATATAGTATAATTCCATGCAAGCTTAAAGAAATAACACATTACATTAGTTACATTAACACAGTTAACATGAAGGTACTAATTCATTAACTAAGGTACATGAAGGTACACCTGGGGGAGGTAGTAATTCAGTGTTGACATTGTCCTTCTGCTCAGAAGGTTGTGAGTTCAAATCCCAACTCCACCAAGCTGCCACAGCTGTGCCCCTAAGCAAGTCTGCCAAATGTCTACTAATTAAATTAGCATGCTAACATTTATTTATATATTGTGTGGCTTATTTATTAATCTGTAAAGGAATAATCTATTATTTGTTTTTCGTTTTTTTTATTTCTTTGCGTTGCATGAAACACTTGCAAACCTCAAAGCCGAAGCAGACATTTTAATGTTCGTACAAAGAGACAAGATTTGAGGCATTGATTCAAATTTGGGTAGATAGATATCACATAGATTACTCACATTTTGTTTTGTTTTAGTTTTAGCCCATCAACCTATTTCTTGTGAAGGCTTTTAATTTACCACTGGTGTATCATTTCCTGGCTATCACACACACCACAGGCGTATTCTAGCCTACGCAGCTAGAACAGAGAAATTCCTGATCACCTGATCATCATCAACTTTTATCTGCTCCATGTTCTATATGGTGGTTGTTCAGACTGGATACATCCATTAGGTAACACAATTTGAAATTCTTTTGTGTTAATATAATAATATGATATAAGGTCCAGTGACCAGCGTGACAGTAGTAATAGCTACTTTTTACCTAAGTACATGTCAGAGCCCATATTCTTTTAACTTGAGTAAAAAAGTGTAGTCAGAACTTTTACCAGAGTCTTTTAAAACATGAGTATCTGTACTTCTACTTGAGTGAAGGATGTGTATACTTTTGCCATCTCTGACCTGGTTGGAATGACATTGAAAGACTACTTCACTTGACTAACACAGTAAATAACCTTAAATTAAAACTCTCCCCTTAAAGTTAGCAAGTCTGCAAACGAGTACTTGATAGAAGTTTTAGAGCAAGTTGTTTCTGCAAGTGAAGATACACAAAGATAACACTGGCTAATGTTTATCCTGGATGAGTGATAGCGGATAATATACCCGCATGAAGAGGAACTCTTTACTGGTTCGAGGACAGGTGAAATTCTTCAGTTTGGTCTACGTATCAGATTGTTTAGACTAAATGCGGTTAACTTACACTCTTGCCCTTCAGGTAACTCGGTTCCACCAAAACACTCAGTTCCACCAAAAGCCTGACACGAAGAGTTGAGGAACTCTCTCTGATAATAGTTTGGGTCAGGAATGAAACTTTCTGTTATAGGAAATGGTGGTGTGATACAACCTAACACGGAGCTACTTGCCCCACCTTGTTGTTAACTGTTTTTATAATCACAGCATGTTCTGAAGTGATTTATTAAGCTTACATCAAAACAATTAGGAGACCATTATAAGTGTAAATGTATGATGGAATGACTTTTAAGCTGTTTATAATTACATTTAAATCTGATTTACACCCACAAAAACAAGCCGATAAAAGTTCCTTTTATCAGCAGCTATAAATTGTTTGTTCTATCACTATCCTCTCTTTTAAGGCAATAAGACAAAAGTATGTGGAAGGTCAGTAGTTAAGGCTCGAAAGTTTGAAGTTTCGAGCCCCAGTATCGCCAAGCTGGGCTCTCTTGGGCCCTTGGGGAAGGCCCTTAACCCGCTGTGCTCCAGAGGTGCTGTATCATGGCTGACACTCGGCCTGGCCCCCAGTTCCTAACATAGCTGGGATATGTGATGAAAGAATTTCAAGTGACAAGTATAAAACACCTTTCCATTCTTCTGAAGATTTTCCTTCGGTGGAAAACTTTGTACCAAACTGCAGACTTCGTCCATAAATGTTTTCCATAGAAAAGCTTTAAATTTTGGACCAATAATGAAAGAGATGGGCATCTCATAATAACACTCAACAAAGGTCCCTAAATTTCTTAATCTGTGGTAGACGTTATTTTGATATCACAGTTTAACTATAAAATAATGTTCTACACTGTTCCACATTCCAATATTATAACATATGCATTATAGTACAGAAAGACCTCTTCTTACTATTTTGGCATAATAGTAATGTAATTCACTGGTGATTGTATGGTAGGTTTGCTGTATCAAAGACACGTTTTTGATCCGGGAATTTGTTTTTTTTCAAAATTGCTTTTTTTTTTTTTTTTTTTTTCAAATAAAGGCATGCAATTATTCTGATATGAAAATGTAATATCCTAGCACACTGCTTTAAAGTAGAGCTATTTCCTTCTGTCCAGGATCTGATCTGTTGCATGCCTGCTGAAGAATGATGTGCATGTCTTTTTTCAGTCTGCTGGCATTCGTTCTACTATCAACTCTTTAGCGCTTAAGCTTAAAGGACCCTAAAGTCCAGCTTTCAACTCAGCATTTAAATACAGAGGGTTCGGTAAAATAAAGAAATATATGTAAACTTGTACACTTTGGGCAGAAATGTAATTTGTGGCATGTGCAGCCATATTTTATAACGTCTTAAATCGTTCATGGATGAAAAATGTGTAGGATGCCAGGGAGTGCTTTAGTATGAGTGGAATGTTCAGAAAGATGGAGAGAAAAATCAGAATACAGCAGATGATGTGTTTCTATCTCTTTCTTTTTTTAATCGATGACTGCTGGTCCTTCAAAGTCCTTCCAAAAAGGCCTGATGTTCAATTCAATTCATTTTTATTTCTAGAAGTATGAAAAGGTGTTCAGTATGAGCAGACTTTATACTTACAGCAGCATTTTCGAGGTCATAAGCAACTTTTACAGCACATGGAGACCCATTATATCAGGTGGTATCGAAACGTTTCGAGACAAATGGTCGTAAGTGGTGCTTTCCTAAACCATGTTTGTTACCACTTCTGCGAAGTCAGAACAAAAAGCAAATGTGAAATTCTGTGTGAAACTTGGCAAATCAGCCACAGAGACGTTCGACATACGGCGATGCCACAACGAGTCGTTTGAGGTGTATTGAGTGGCAACGCACGCTTTAAGAACGGAAGAACATCCCTGGAAGACGGCGAGAGATCAGGAAGACCTTCGACGAGCTCAAACCCCGAAAATGTCGAAACCATTCGAAAACTTGTGCGTTATGATCGTCGAAAAACAATCAACACGATCTCGCTTCCACAGCCACCCTACTTGCCAGATTTGGCTCCTGCGGACTTCACCTTCTTCCCGAAGATGAAGATCCGGCTCAAAGGTTGCCGTTTTGACACCATTACGGAGATCCGGCGCGAATCACAGAAGGTGCTTGACACGTTTCGAAAAGAAGACTTCCAGGACACGTTCCAGAAGTGGCAGGAACGCTGGGCGCACTGTGCAATGGGACTGTTTCGAAAGTGATAGTGTGTAAACGTAGATAAATACAGTACTGATCTCCAAACCTTTTGCTACCACCTCGTAAGTTACAGCAACCAGAGAGCTTGCACTTGTGCTCCATTGTGACCCAGTCATTAACATGACCTGAGGAATTTTTCCCATTAAAATGATTACATTAGTGATCACATTATCTTTTCTCACCAACAATTCAAAAGATTCATGAATTCATCAGGTTGTCTACATGATCAGCAATGGTTTATCATAAACTATATCAGCACAACACATAACACCATTCAGTCCATCATTCAAATCTGTATTTAGTTTTAACGATCACTTAATCCACTCTTCAAATCAAGGAAGAAAGCTCTCCACACAGATAACCATCAAAAACAATGTTCCATCGCATACATGTAGAACTGAAGATCACATCCAGCTCTAGACAAATCCCTTACAAACCGCTCTGGTGTGAGACTCTGAGTTTCAGCCTCACTGGTCCCCACATGGAGAAACCACAATGTTCAAAACATTCCTTTCTTCTTTATTAATCTCACTGCTTCTTATCTCTCGGATCTTCCGTACCAGTCTGCCCATACCCTCAGATCCTCCGCTTATTTACTATTCCTCCTAAAGTGTGTAGCTCTAGGCAACATGCTTTCTCTAGAGGCTCCTCGAATCTGGAACTCTTCTCTCCTCAGAGTTAAGCAACTTTCAACTGGCACCATCCTCAGACATAATTCCTCTTCAGGCCTCATCAACCCACCACTCGCTGCATTTATTGCATTTATTATTTATGCTTTGTCTATTTAGTACTATATAATCTATATACCAGCTATTTGCTAATTGAACGCTTTTGCGCTACAATTTCTTCTAACAGCTCAATAAAACATCAGTCACAGATGACCAATAAGTAAACATTTGTGTGACCGATAAGTAGCACGTACTGTATCAAATCGTCCTAATCAGGCTGTAAACGTTGAGATTTTTTTTTTTTCACTTTAATCTTATCACAATCGCCTATTCTTAGAATCATTTAGGAAAAATAATTTACAAGAAATGCCACATTGCATGATCCCTCAAATAAAACAAACCTTTGCTTTCTTTTACATTAAATCTAATTTATTGAACAAGTCTCAATTCTTCATGTGCAAAAATATGAGATGAGACTTTTTGAGATATATATATATATATATATATATAGTGTATGCTATATTATTCTATATTATATATTAATGCAATCGCAATTGCAAAGTATTACTCACCCCCACACACTCACTCACACACACACACACACACACACACACACACCTCAACCTACAAGTTTCCACGCAGCCACATGTTCCATTAACACACACATCCTTAAAAACCTGTATTTAATTCATTGATGTTGTTTGACAGACATGAGGGGTTCTGGCTCATGCACTTCCCTAAAATCTAATCTAATTCATAAGAATATCTGAAATGATCACAAATAAAAATAACTCTATTAATCAAGCTGATTTATTCTTATTTCTTTCTAACTCATAAAATGATAAGAATCAGATCAGAAATCAAATTCTCACCTTATATTTCCTTGCTTTCCTTATTCCTTTAGAAATTATGTCTCTTTTTCAGACAAAAAAATAAATACATAAACAAATAAACAACTGACAGCAGTGAGCACTGAGCTAATGTTCCTCCGCAGCGCGCGCTGAGCAGACAAACTTCACACTGCGACGTTCGCTCTGAGCGCGCGCCCGACTGTAGCTGGGTCGGCGCGCGCATGCGCAGTGAAGCGCTCACCGCTGCGAAACGGGACCGTCCCACCGCCACGGGGGGAGGAGGTCGGGGGGAGCTCGGGGGGAGGAGGAGGAGGCAGGTAGAACATTTTTCAGTTTCCTTTTTGTAAAATATCACAAATCCCATTTCTCTCAAACTGTACATGGAGTAATTATGTTAGGGTTTGTGTTTCCGTACACAAATCCACACTGAGACAAAAACAATTACACCCACCACATCAACAACAACAAATGACTATAATTAAGTTTGATAACTTATTGTTTATTTGATCTAATTTCACCAAATTTTACAGAAATATATATATATGACAAACATAAATTAGTCCCTATCAGTTTATCCCTAATGACCGAGCCAGTGGGGAAAGTGGGAAGGAAAAACTCCTCAAGAAGGTATGAGGAAGAAACCTGGAGAAGAACCAGACTTGGAGGGTGACACTATATGACCATTCATTAGAGTTCATTGTAGAGGCTTTCAACTGTTATTATTGTTTATTCATTTTACTTAATTTGACTTATTAAGACATCAAGGGTGCAATGGTAGATTTACAATGGTGACCTTTGTCATACTGTTCCAGGCTCTATATGGTCTTTTTTTTTGTCTGTGGCAGACTGAGAAATCCTATCTAATAGGCACATTTTTATATTTCCTCTTATATATATATATATATATATATATATATATATATATATATATATATATATATATATATATATATATATATATATATATATAGTTTTTAAAACCTTACCTTCTATTATGTGAACAGAAATCTGTTCCTGAAGAAAAAAGCCAACAAACAAGTTCCTCATCATCTTTCCTTCATATGTCTGATCTCTGTCAGTGTAGAAATGGTCGCAGGTTCACTCTGTCAGATCTGTTCGGAAAGGTATTTTTGTTTAGCAATTATTTTTCTTATCAATCTTTTTATTTGGTTATATAGACATTTTCAAAACAATCTGATAGTTAATCAATTATGACTAATGCAAGACTCTTTATCATTACAGCATGTTTTTTAATATGGACAGTGGTTATGACATTGGACTTCCAGCTGCTAAGCTTCTGCTCCTGAGCCCTTGAGCAGTCGCTCTGTATAAGCCCGTCTACCAAATGGCATAAATATAAATATATTTTTCAGATCTGGATCTTTGAGTGTGAAGCAAAAGAATAGACAATTATTGGGGCCTAATGCATTTACATTTATGGTATTTGCCAGGCAACTTTATCCTTTTATGATTTACATTGATCTAAGTTATACTAGTAAGCAGCTAATAGGTTAAGGGCCTTGCTCAGGGGCCCAGGAACAGGGACTTAGTGGTAGCTTATTAGTTAAGATGTTGAACTTCTAATTGGAAGGTTGTGAGTTTAAATCCCAGCAACATCAAATAGCCTGTGCTGGGTCCTTAAACAAGGCCCTTTATATACAGTATATATATTAAAGAATATACAGTAAATGTCATTATTTCTTATAAATCTGATACTAAATAACTTATTTTACAATTCCTCTGATTTATTTTTTCCAATTTCGTTTATGCATACTCTAAAATGAGTCACTGATGTCACACTTATCCACCATGTTTATAACATTCCCACTAGGGGATGTGGGCTTTAGCCAGCAAAGTTTAGAAGTTTTGAAATGTTAGGAACCTGTGTACGCTTTATATATACAAACGCTGTATTGTTCCACTCAATCAGTATTTCTGCTTTCAATCTAAACCCAAAGTTGACGAGGTGCTCAAACTGGGACTGAAATCATGGCAAAGAGCGAGAGCGAACGCTTTCCCTACCTTTTTCCTCCCCCCCTTTACTCGCACTGTAAAGATAGATCAGCATGTCAACCTGCAAATGGAGAGGGGGTCAGCTCATTTCCCCCACCTGTTTCTCATTCTCTTTCTTGTCATTTTGACAGCCGTGCACACACACACACCGAGTTTATGGTGTTGTTAGATGTAACGATAGCTAAATACGTCTCAATTTTCCAAAGGTTTAAATGCTTAACTTATTTATGAACACTGCAAAGCATAACAGACATTTTTCCCCAAATCTGCTTTACACATATCATAAAAGTATATTAATATGTATAATGATGATTTGTCTTGTCTTTTTTATGTATTGTAGTAGCACTGATCTCTAGAACAAATCTGTAAGCAGAAACCTGGTCTCGTTTGACCCTGATCCATCTGACCCTTATGCTGAACCCCGGGGATTCAAAAATCCCAGACTTCCTGTAGGCCACCGTGTAAATTGTAACGAGGAGGCCGTGAGCTCGACGTCACGTACGTATGGGATTCCCCTGGGAGACCTGACATCGTGTAAATCATTAATGCTTAATCCAGAACCCGTCGACCAGCAGGTGAGAACATTTTCACGTGGTGCCAGGTAACCATAGTGCTATGATCAAAGTCGAGAGGAGAAAAAATGGACAGACTACTTTACAAAAAATGTCAATAAAATCAAATACATTTCTAAAATATGTGTAACTATTTTATCATCCACTGGTACTACTGCACCATGATTGCCTGGCACAGCTTAGTGTTCACAGCTATTTGTAGTACACTGTACATAATGTACAAAGAAGGTTAAAAAAGTAAAAAAAAAAATACATCAATAAAAAAATTATCAACAATCATATGGAGAAAGAAATCTCTTTTGCCAGCTCTTTAGAAAAGACTGTCAAGTTTCTCTATGTCATAACCAGCTGTGAAGTCTTTGTCTTATTTGCTAGAGAGGAAAAAAAAGAGATACAAATCTTTATAGCTGCAATAATATGTGATAACAGGAACCAACATTTGTAAGAAAAATTCTATATTCTTTTTGATTTTCATTTTTTATAATAGTGATTAATGTTCCTATTACAACCACACTGAGACATTTCTGTGTTTAGCACAAACAATTTCAAATTTGAAAAGAATTTATTACTACAGTATAATTAATGACACAATCAGTGGACATGTAAAACAATACCTTTTTCATTAATATCGCATTCGACTTATGAATATGAGAATATAATGAGAAAATATGAAAGCCCAGCAGATGTTGATGGAAACAAAAAAGGAATGGCAATTTCATTTATTCATATATAATAATATTCATTATTATTCAAATCATTGTGAGGAAGCTAGCCAGATACTTGATGTGCTATGGAGAACATGCAAATTCATGATATACATGTTGGTGAAATGTAGGTTAAATGGTGAAAGGAATACTGAACCATCATGGCTACCATTCCATACTTCATTGTCATGAAATTCCATCTGGACTGCAGCTAATTGGAACAAACTTCACCATACAACAAGAAAATGTATGTTCAAGCTTTGTAAGTGTTATTTAGAGAGCAAACAACTTTTGATTTAAAATATGAAAGCCTACCAGACAAATCTAAAAAAAAAAGAAAGAAGGGATGGCACAAGATTGTTCAAATCAATGAAAGAAGCTAGCCAGCTATCTGATGTGCTATAAAGTGAGCATGGTCAACTGTTGTATACGAAATGCCACTCAATATTAATTACTTGGTGTATTAAGCTTTATTTATTCATAATAGCCTCATACTTGAATCTGTAATTCTGCTAGTGTGATATTGCATCTATAATTCATAATTCATCATAAAATGGATAAAAAGTAAAATGACGCATTCGTCAAACCTTTCACCAATTATTGTAGAGTATCAGGAATTAAATACGTCTGGACATGGCATCAAAAAACCCAGTTGTAGATTGTTTCCTCTAACAGCATCCCCCTATCAGGTTGCATAATTTCTGGGATTTTCATTGTGACATTACTGAAGAACTAAATGCAGAGATTTCCAGTAAAACCATTCATACAGTGCCTGTCAAAAATTTGGAAAAAACCTAGTCTTTAAGCATTTTAAGAGACATGTGCATGTTCTTTTTGGTTCTATGCAGCAAGCTAGGTCATTTAACAGTATTCATTTTCAACCGACTGTCACCTTATGCAATAACAGTACATTTAGATTTTATACAATTAAGCTGTGCCACATTTCTTTTCACAAGTTTCTGTTTATATTTGGAGAACATGCTAACTCATTATATACATGTTAGTAGGTTAAATGGTGAAAGGAATAATGAACCAACATGGCTACCATTTAATACTTCAACACCATGCAATTCTGGTGGGACTGCAGCTTACTGGAACCAACTCCACCATACAACAAAACAATGACCCAAAAGCATATATACAAGCTCTATAATTGTTATTTAGAGAGCAAACTGTGGGTTGGAGTGTTATCTATCATGAAATGGCCTGCCCAGTCACTGCACCTCAATCCTATTGAACTTCTATGGGATGAAATGGATCAGAAGAAAGAAATCTCCAACTAGAGAAGGGCACCATTGGCAGGTTTAACAAAAGTATTTCAGCTAAATGTTTGGAGAAACAAATTGTCCGCATGCCAAAAGGGTGTAAAGCTGTTATTGATGCTAAGGGAGGATTTTACCAATAAAAATAATATTTATTAAGTTTTTGTAACATCTGTAGGTTTGTAACATCTGTAAATGTATATATTTTTTTGGTCAAAAGAAAACTCCATACTGTGAAATAACCTAGTTTGTTACTTAGAAACAAAAGAAACATTTATGTGTCTCAAAAAACATAAAAATTTACTTGTTTCCAAACTTTTGAAAGGATTTGTATATTTAAATGTATATTTATTCGAATTGTCTAATATATTCCACTGTTTATAGTTTGATATTTAGCCACATTTCCATTTCAACTTTCATTTCAAGGATTAAGATCATTCAGCAATGATTTGCCGTGAACCCACACTAACACATGGACACATTTACTCCCCTTTCTGACATACACACCCAGTCTAATTAAAGATTGACGACACCTACAGAGTAGGAAGTAGCCAGAATGTCCTGGCCTGAAAGTAGGCACCATTTGGTTCTCTGCTGTTCGCTTTGAGGAGCCTCTTGTTAAACTTACAGCAGCTTTTAAAGACCCTCAGCAAGAAGCTCATTGATGTCCAGACCCCTTAAAAAAGGGGGTGACGCCATTTCTGTTTCCGGGTTGTTGGGTCACACCAAGCATTTCTACAATAAAAACATTCTCCAATAAAAGATATTAAGCTTTTTTTTTGGTTTCTTTGTATTTATTCATTCGGCTGTAACCTTATGCCTTAAGAAATGGAAAATGTTTACAAATAAGTGGGTATTATATATGAAAGGTTAGTTAGCAAGCTAATCAGTCGTTTTAAATAAATGCTAGCATTATTTGGCATATTTAGATATTTTTTGCATTCATATTGGTTCGACTCTAATCTGGTTTCCTTCAGGTTCTTTGGTTTCCTCTAATTTTCCAAAAACATGCTGGTAGGTATATTGACTGAAATGAATGAGCTAATTAATTCATATAAACAAATATGCTTGGAATTTGATTATTACCAGCAAATGTAATGGACAGGACAAACTGACATGTGACTTTTTTTTCTCTCAGGTCTTTTCATGCATCTGGCTCTATACAATCAGCTTGTACTATTGCATGTTTGGACCTGTTTGCATTTCAGGGGTGAACTGTTCTTAGCTCACTGAGGTCAACAGGTCTTTCTGTGGTAGGTCTTTTGCTGGATGTTCTCAGCTCTGTTCACTTTTTTTTTTTTTTTATACCTTGCCCCGACCTTTGGCCCCTCCCCTCCTCTTCTTACCCTCTTTTGTTTGGAGTGTGCATCTGGTGTGGGGTTTTTGTTTACTGCACATAATCTCACCGGTGAGGGTGAAGAACTAAACGTGGCCAGGTCCGCTCCGGTTTGTTGACTTCGGCGGCTCAGGTTGTTTTGTCTCAAATGGGTCGTGTCGTATGGGAGCCGTTATGTTGTTTAGACTCCGGTGTGGAGGAGCGTTCTAAACACGAGTTCAAAAAGAAAAGATATTCTCCTCAATGGGTCTGATACTGCCAATCCGTTTCAATAACAATTGTCTGGTCTGATGGAAAACCTAATTATAGGATAAGGATATATGCATAAAGGTAGCATGTAATCTTAATCCCTGTCATAAACTCATGAAGGTCTGTGTGACTGTGTTTTGGAGCTCCTCCAAAATAGCTGGTGGGGTGAAAGTTAAAAGTTTTAGCTGCTGTGTTTTTGCATGATGATTGCTCTGGAGATTTGCTCAAATGCTCGTGTCCATCGCACAGAGAACATTATGAGAACATTCAGCATTCCGCAGGTTCTAAAGATTAGAGAAATAACATTCTTGCAATGATTTAATAGCACTGATCTCAAAGCACAACACTAACAAATAACTTTTGAAAAAGATTCCACCAAAGAGAAGCATTAATGATATTCTCAGAAGAAGGAACTCAATTTTAATGTTATTTAAAGTGTAAAAATGTATTGATAAAGATTCAAGACACGTTCCTCAAGAAGTTCAGAGAAAACTAACCAGTACCATTACTATTTTTTTTTTAAAGTATAAAATGGTAGACAAGAAGTTTAAATCTTTAATATGACAATATTTATTTTCATATAGTGCAGTTTTAGACTAAAGTGTAGTCTCAGCCTGTGAAGGACTGTGTCTATTGGTTATGTTTGTTTTAATGATAAACATTAGTTAGTTCTGGATTTAACTCTAAAAAAATTTTGAGTTTTAGTTTTGGATTTAACTCACAAAGCTGGTGGACACTAAACCATAAGATTTGTATGTGCTTTTTGAACATCCCATTTTAATCCCATTCAATAGGGTTAAGGCCAGAGCTTTATAGGAGGCTACTCAAGATCTTCCAATTGAACCCATATTAAGCATATCTTCATGGAGCTGACTTTGCAAAAAAAGGGCATTGTTATGCTGGAACAGGGTTGGGTCTCCTAATTCAAGTGAATGGAAAATGTAATGCTAACACATCTGAAGGCATCCTATACAACTGTGTGCCTTTAACAGTTTGGGAAAGACCTCATATGGCAGGAAAAGTTGTGTCCCAATAATTAAGGTTTATAAAATTTGGTATATTTAGTGTAAACCACCAAAAAGAAGACAGAGACAATAACCTTCTGACAATACTGGAATTTTCATTGTAAGCCATTAGCCATGAGCCAGTACACCATCTGCCTAAGATGAGAGTGTGAAGCTTGCAAGACAAGAAAGACAGCAAGGAAACTAGCCGGCTACGAAACACAAATCAGCTCAGGGAACGCCAAAAGCTCCACCAAGATTAGAGAACATATATAGGTCAGCTTGACCAAACTGATAGCAGCAAATCTGGTTTTTGTCCAAGATTTTATCCTTGAACCATCCTTAAATAAAGCATTAATCTGGCAAACTGTCTACTCAAGTGGGTCTGATAGCAGAATGTGAAATAAAACAGAATCTAGCAGATTTGGAAACTATGATTCATGGAATATACAAGAGCATGGGTTACAACTAAATGTTAGATTTCTATGTATTGCTATGCAACCAGCTATTGCAGTGTATTGCTTGGGGACCGTCCTCTCATCAAGCAGCACTGCAGAAATGGCTGTCTGCTCCTGGTACACCAGACTAGGTGATATACATTAAACCAAGCAGTCATGGGAGGCTGGCCAGGCCCCAAAGGTGTCTTTGGTTTGGATCAAAATGGAATTCTGGGATTTCAATTCCTTCTAAGCTCGAGTTATGTTCAGATAAGTAGACAGCCCTGTTTTATCTAAGCATGCCTGCGAGGCTGCTTCTGTAACTGAGTGCACTAACTTTATACTCTCTGTCTCACCGAAGTGTTCAGAACAGACAAGGTTTTGTGATCCCAGGCACGTACTGCTGATCTGGGACTGGAAAACCGGATAATGATCATCTATCAAGTGCAAGTAACTTATAAGGGGGCATTAAATACTTATTAGCATTGTTCAGGACTGCAGTGGCAGAAGATGGTGTGTTTTCCTGTCTGCAGTGAGTGCTGATAAATACAGCAGTGCGCTTAGGAGCCGAGCACAACTCTGTGGTGTTACATAACAAGATGCCGTGCGGAGACACTACTAGTTTCCGTTTTTGCATATTGCAATAAAAATTGCACGTTGGATGTAGTGCTGCATTTAATCCAGAATCTTTCGTGCATATGCTGATTCTATGGGATTATTTTCTCTGGTCAGAATAATGGCGGCTCAGGATGAATATTCACATCGTGCTCTACTACTGTGCCTTTACAAAATCGTTTCCACATATTATCTTTTATGCTATTTGCAATGTTGGACTGTAATGAAGTAAATGCAATTTATTACTGTACTGTACTGTAGTAGCTTTTTCGTGTATCTGTACCTTACTGAAGCGTTTCCATTTGGCGAGAGTTTAACTTCACTACGTTTCAAAGTCCAATCTTACTTATCTTACTATCGTACTTTTTACTCAAGTACATTTTGGAAATCAGTCGTTCCTTTTTAATTTATAACCACCAAACAGTGTAGCGTGCGCTGGTTTGAACTGGTTTTGATTGCCGCTTGGTGGTATCTACTTACACTAAAATACAGTTCAACAGCAAGCAGAGAATTTTCAGAGGAATAAATGATGGAAGAAACTCCTGACTCGAACTCGCAACAGAACCCGCGGCCTTATTTGCACGTTTTTTTTGTGAAGTAGATGAAAAGAAAGTTTTGGTTAAGTTTGGTTTTATCAATCAGTGTTTGATTTATTAATGTAATTCTAATAATAGATTGCTGTGTTAGGATTGACATTAGAGTCTTTTCACATAAACTGAGTTGATTAAGCAAAGAGTCTTGTGACAAAAATGATAATAGGAACATTATAGCTGTAATAAATCATAGTACTTTGGATACTTAAGTACATCTGAGAGCAAATATTTAGCTCTTTTACTCAAGTGAAAGTTTAAAGGGAGCACTTTTACTTTTACTGGAGTCATATTTTACTTAGTGTATCTATACTTTAACTCAAGTACACGGTCCACCACTGGTTATTTATGACCTTTTTTGTATTATTTGTTTCAAACACTGATGTATGCTTCGCAATAGGATGTTAGCACGTCGATGTATTATGCTTCCGTGATCCGTCTTCCTCCTCCAGTCTACTTAAATGGCCTGCACAAACAGCAAGCACTCTCCTGTGTGTCCTGAAGCAATATTTGTATTTAAAAAAAGGTCCCTCTCTAAAGTGTCCTATTGTCAGTCCCCTTTCCCGTTTCCTTTCAACCTGCTTCAGCAAAACCAGGCCCTTGATTCAGATATCAGATTCCACGGATGCTGCCGCACAGGAAGGCCATTGACACCTGCTCTTTCCCTAAACAAAAATCTAAGTGGACACGGTTTGTAAAGACAACATGAAAGTGTGTTTCTGTGTTTCTGTGTTTTTAGATCCTGTTTGCCTTTTTTTTCTCGCCGTCTCTGTTGTGTGACGAGCACTTGGCATCAGTCAGTGCTTTGGGCAGTTCCTTCAGTTCCTTCCGATTTTTCTCGGAATTTACAAAACATACAGAATTACTTTGATTTAAAGCCTTAATGGATCTGATAATATCTTATTTGGTGTAAAAAACTTTGAAAGACTAATAAGTGTGGGGAAAAAAAAAAAATCCCATTTACACACTTTTAACACATGCCACAAAATAAATCTTATCTTAAGTGAAAATATCTTGAAAATAAAAAAAGGTAATTTGAAAATGCTTCCTGCTCAAAAAGTTGCTGATTTTTAGAAATGTTTTTTCAATTTATGAAATAATTCTATTCTATTGGAAGGTCATTTCTATCTAATAAAAAATATCTCTATACTATATGGACGAAAGTATTGGGACACCTGACTTTTCCATTCATGTGAGGTTCTTCTCCAAACTGTTACCTCAACGTTAAAAGCACACAATTGTATAGGAGGCATTTTCTTCCCTTCACTTGAAATAGGAGACCAAAACCTGTTCCAGCATGACATTGCCCCTGTGCACAAAGCCAACTCAAATTAAGATATGTTTTACATGGGTTGAAGTAGAGGATCTTGATTGGCCTGCTACAGAGATCTGACCTCAATCCTTTGAATACCTTTGGGATGATTTGGAGAACTGACTGCACTCTAGGCCTCCTCACCTCACCAACATCAGTTCCTGATTTTACTGATACCTCCACAAGTACATTCTTAAATCTAGTAATACATTTTCCCAGAAGAGTGGAGGTTATTATAAGAGCAAATAGTAATTAAATATGTGGAAAGTGATTTTTTTCAAAAAGCACATACCAAACTAATAGTTAAGTGTCCACAAACTTTTGTTCATAAAGTGTTAGTCATCAACCTTATCAGGTTTCTTGAAGTCAAGTCAAGTCTAGTTTATTTCTATAGCGCTTTTTACAACAGACATTGTCTCAAAGCAGCTTTACAGAATTTAACAGTTAAGGTGAATAATGTGCATTTATCCCTGATGAGCAGCCATGACGACTGTGGCAAGGAAAAACTCCCTTAGATGTTATGAGGAAGAAACCTTGACTCAAACCTTGACCAGACTCAAAAGGAAACCCATCCTCATTTGGGTGATAAAGAGTGTGATTATAGTCTTTAAACAATACAGAACACTGGAGAGTGAGAACTAACATGAGCACTGGAATGTAAGATTATGAGTGATGTTCTTTTTACAGTCTTATACAGTCATTGTGGTTATAAAACTAGGAGCTACTGAGCAACTCATAAAATAGCTCAACATTTGCGATCATCACAGATCCAACACCAGCTTCTCCATGCCAGAGCCTTTAAACACTCAAGGTGGTCCAGTGACCAAACTCCACAAGGTTATGATGTGTGTTATGTGTAGGCTTTGCTAAAAAGATACGTTTTTAATTTGCGTACGTTTTTTTAATCTGCAAGTATGATTTTTTTTATGTAAACGACTTCGTTATTCATATCGGAGAAACTTGGAGCGAAACATTGATAAATCTTTGAATACAAACACATACTATTTTTTTGTCATGAAGGGAAAATTGTCACTCTTTGAAGAACAACATGCTTGAGGAAAATCAGCTGTTATGTTGTGCTGATAATTGCTCACCATACGCAGACGGTGTAGATGAAAATCTGTAAAGAGGATGTGACAGCACAGGAACATGGCAAATATTTTTTATATGTTTAGCAAAAAGAAAGCGAAGGAGTGTGCGTTCGGCTTGGTTTTTTTTTTTAGGAGCTTCAACCACCCAAAACCATGTGGCATTTCATTCGTTAGTCCCTGAAAATATTGTGTTATAAATTGAATTGTAGGAGTGCCGCTAATGAGTTTCAGGCCGAGGGAAAAGTAATTTGCAGATGCTTGTAAGAGCTGTTCCCACCCTGCCAAATGTTTCCTGTGTGCTTATTCAGCCTGCGAGAGACCACAGGAAAGCGAGAGAGTGAGAGAGAACAACAATAAAGACAGAAGATTGTTGTGCTGTAAAGCGTTAGCTTTCCATGGTTTGCTAAATCAGCAAACGGCGCTTGATGACGTATGCGAAGAGACACGCTTGTTTCGTGATGCCATGTAAACCTGGCATCTGTTCAGACTTGTATGAGGACTTAACTAGGATGGCCAATAAGAAATAAGGAAGCAAAATATTCCAGGACAGTCTCGTACCACTGTATATACTATTCCCTATTGCTTTTACATTAGCGTCACATGATTTAAGGGTTTAAAGGACTTGAATAGACAAATCCTGCATGTCCAAGAAACATTTTTATGCTGTTAACGGGTCTTGAAACTTCGATCTGAGTGAAAATGTCATTTTGTAAATGTATGTATTTCGGGACACTTCAATTCTTTGACTTTTTTAGGAGGCGGGGCTTAATTGCGCAAAGAAATACTGCGAAGCTTGTTGTCCAAAATGCCTGCCAGTGAAACATGACGTTTTTGTTATATTGTGTGGCACACTATAGATCTCAAAACACATTGTTTTAAAAAAAATGGATGCGGTTTGAGGCAAATCTTTTAGACTTGTCATGTCTTGACGAATTATAAGAAAAGTGGAACATTTTATTTCGTGACTATGAACTATTTCATTTTAAAATTCTTAATGGGACCCTCTTTTTTTTTTATGTCTGCCCTGGGATAGACGTCAAATGGAATCACGCTGCATTAGGGGTTTAATAAAGAGGATCACTTCAAAAATCATGCAAAAATCATCCTCTGTTCTTGATTATCATGGAAGATCCTGCTGTGTTTAATCCTCTTAATGACCTGGGGAGGCAGTAGGATCTGGAGGGCATGCGTATGTGTGAGGATGTGTGTGTGTGTGTGTGTGTGTGTGTGTGTGTGTGTGTGTGTGTGTGTGTCTGTGTGTGTGTGTTTGAAGTGTGTATGCACAGCCAATCTGGCACCAGTCATACATTACCCGAGGGTTTGTTGTCCTACGCCTGTTTTCCATGGACTTTACGGCTTCTCTGAGCAGGAGAGGTCGCGCTTGACACCGCAAGACTCTATCCAGCCGTCACAGGGCCTGTTGGTCGCTGTCTGTGCCGCAACATTGACACAATAAGGCCTTTTTATGACCTTCAAGGGTGTGTATTATCCTCACACGTCTCTGGATTTGACCACAGCCTGGGGTTAAAGAGCATGTCATCACTGCAGCCAGGGATTAACTTTTCTTAGTCTAGAGCAAGAGTGAATTGCCTTTTTGTGTGTTTTTTTTTTTTTTTATTCATTAAAAAAGTCATCAGACACAGAAAAAAAAGACAAATCATTATATTTACCAGATGTTTTTTTTTCTAGCAAACAAAAGAATTAAAATAAGGATTAATATGGATTAAAGAAATTGAATAAAAAATTAAAGATTTATATATATATATATATATATATATATATATATATATATATATATATATATATATATACACTGTATGGACAAAAGTATTGGGACAACTGATTTTTCCAGTCAAATCTGGTTCTTCTCCAAACTATTACCACAAAGAAAGAGACACACAATTGTACAGGATGTATTTGTAGGCTGTAGGATTACATTTTTAAAATGGATTAAAGTGGAAGATTTCCTGCTGTAGAGCTCTGACCTCAACCCTACTGAACATATTTGAAATTAACTGGAACACTGACTGCACCCCAGACCTCCTCACCTCACCTACATCAGTACCATCATTAACACCCTTATGGCTAAATGAGCGCAAATCTCCACAATCACTCTTCAAAATCTAGTGGAACGTCTTCCCAGAGGAGTAGAGTTTAGCATAACTGTGAATGGGGACTAAATGTGGAATAGGATGTTCATAAAGCACATAAGAAATTATATGTTGGAACATCTTGTGAACTCAAATACAAATCTAATGGTCAGCTGTACACAAACTTTTATCTATATAGTGTATACATACACAACCCATTATTGTCTAAGTTGTTATATTTATCAGTGAGTTCTTACAGAATAGTGCTTATTCTTGACTGGCCACTTGAATTAAGGTCTCTAACTTGAAACTTGTGTGTTCTGTCAGGAATATAAAGCACCACGTCTCTAAAAATAGGCGAAATATTATGGCGCAGGTTTAAATAATAAGCTGAATCTATGAGCACTTGGATTACATATCGTTGGATAACATATGTTAAACATCTGTTGAACTCCTGCCAGAAAGTTTCAGATCCTTTTATTTTTCTCTACAAAAAGAACTTTGGTCTGGAGAATTGTTCTTTTCCTGTGGGAAAGGTATGTGGCTGAGGAAACGAGGTATAAAAGGATTAACCGAAATCCCTTACATAACCTACACAGTGCATATAAATGGGCGGAATTTCCTCCGTCTGCATGTGATGTGAGAGATTCCAATAATGAACGGAATAAAGAGTTTAGCTGAGAATTTTAACATCACAAAGAAGGCCATGGAAAAGGAACCGGCCTCTTATTTATATCCAGGTATGGTTTGGAGGTGACAATACTTCAAAGATGCCAAGAGTTTATACGATCCACATTTTTAGATTAGATTAGATTAGATTAGATTACATTTTATTGTCATTGTGCAAAGTATATGTACAGAGGCAATAAAATGCAGTTAGCATCTAACCAGAATTCCATATGAGGTGATATCAAAAAGTACTGTATTTATCTACAGTTACACACCATCACCTTTGAAATAGTCCTCTTGCACAGCAATACAGCGCTCCCAGAGTTCCTGCCACTTCTGGAATATGTTTTGAAAGTCTACTTTTCGAAGCGTGTCAAGCACTTTCTACAATTCATGCTGGATCTCCACAGGACAATATCTGACTTATGTAGGTCGGTGCTTCTTGTGACTGTGCATGCAGCTTGTGCTGCCATCTGTTGGCCTGTTACAAAACTAGTTTCAAAACCTTTAGATGCCACCTCGTAAGTGGCCAATTTACAGTAAATTGTTAAGCATATGTACAGGGCTGCGAGTGATTAATGTTCAGAAGGTGCAGTTGGTAATAAGATATGGTAAATATAGTAATATACATTATAAATGTGCAAATATTGTGCAGAGGATAAGACATGTCAAGAAGATAACATGCTTAAATAACATGATATACTTATGTACATATATGAGCATTTGTATGATACAATGATACAATGATAAACACAAGTTATGGATGCAATATAGACATCTATAATATAATGAATAGATATACAGTAGATATCTTTTGCATCATAATCACCATATGGTATACTCTGACCATGCCAATGTCAATAATGACAAAGAATTAATATTAATAAAATGAAAATTGCTAATATTAATATAAATCTGAAATAAAGTACTAATTACATGGTCAAGAATGTTCTTCTGGAGTTCTATGGGTCCTGTTTATGATGGTGGTTCAGTTAATGCAACCGTAATGTCATGTAATAGGTGATAAAAGTACAGGCTTGCAGCTACGCTGCGTAAAAAGCAGGCAGACAAATTGAAATCGAAAAGCAAGAGCATGGTCAACGAACAGGCCTATGACAGTAGATCAACAAACAGATTAGAGCATGTTTGGCACGATTGAAAATAAATAACATAAATAGGTCAAAACAGGACTATCAAAATGCTTGGTGGCGTCATGGGAAGGTCACTAAAGCGTATACCTGGCAAGTAGCTGGGGGATTGCGAGCAGGAGATTGTTCTGGGAGTGTGAGTCAGGAGTGAGTGAGTCTGAAACCTGATGCTTAAAATAAAAAAATGTATCTTCGATTTTTGTTACAGTTATCACAGTCAAGAGCGCAGCAAATTGAAGGCGACTGTAGAGACGTTTCTACATACAGCAATCCGCAATTGCTGCTAGTCAGCTACTTTGACATTATTCACAAGCTCTCTGTTAAGCACTGATAAAGCCCTGGTCTTTTTTACGATCCCGAGAAAATATTTCAGACCAGCCCTGACCTCTGATCTTTCAGCACATGAGCTCTGGTAAGACGACGTTTACGGTGACCCTTGTGCCATGGACGCCCTGTGTAGATAACATGTCGCTGTTTCCTGTTTCCTCTCTAGAGACTCCAAACGTGTTTTCATAGCAACAAGGAAAAAAACGCTTATCAAAAGATGAAGCCGGCGAGTCAAACCAATGTGTCTTGCTTCTGTTTCATTTGGAAAAAAGGGTCTTTCCAGGCTTAACATCAACATCTTATCAGCTAATTACCAAACCCTTGAACAAGGCAAACATGGAAACACTGACTCATAAACATTGTGAAGGAATCCTGGTAAACATTGTAGCTGAAAACTAGGCGTTTTGATTTTTTTTTTTTTTTTTACAGAATTTTGATAAGAAAAAGACACACAGGCATGTCTTGGGATGTCCTGACAAGTGTGTATCTGAATACGGGGGTTCGTGTGTGTCGGGGGGGGGGGGGGGGTGATATGTCATCTCACATTTCCTTCAGAGACATTAAGTAAGACCTGTAGCAGGTGGAGATTCTCTTGACAGTGTGTCAAAGGCACATATCAACCACATCATAACTATAATGTATGCAGGAACAGATTGCATGTAGAAAATACATTTAATTACAGTTATTTTCTTGATTGAAACATTAAAGCGTTACATGTAACAACAAATGGATAAAAAATACCGGGGCTTTTTTGATATAAAACCTGTTATGCACTTCAGTATGTGCTTTTATGCAACGATCAAATTTATTATACAATCAAATTCAAAGCCTAATACTGACATTTAGTGGCCTCTAATGAGAGACATGAAGCTATTCCTTCTTTTTTTGCTTATTTTACCCCTTTTCTCTTTATATACCATGACCAGAGATGCCCAAATTATGGCCCACAGAACAAAGCGGCTCATACTGACCTTTGATTTGGGCCCTAGTTTGGACATCTCTGCTTTAATCGTAATTTTATTTTTATTTTATACTTTTGTGAGGCTGTACACAAGTGCAAAAACTTGTACTATCATAAACAATAGTCCATAGTGTCATAGGTCATCAAAACAGGATAAGCTATAATCAAAACCAAGACAAGCAAGGATTAACAATAGAATACGACTCGTAACCTAATCGATTCAAAAGCATAATTACACTTTGCAAAGCAGCAAAGAAATGGAACGACTCTAAGAGACAAACTGATAAAGTTTCAACACAGTACAGGTGCACACTTCAGTTAACAAACCAATAGGATGGCACAGGGCATCGTGCACTGAAACGGCGAATTTATTAATATATTTTCATAAATAGTTTTTGATGGTTATTACATATCACAGTTAGAACATAATTACCCATGCCCAAGCATGCTGTTATAGTGAAAATGATCAATGATCTTACATGGTGTGATGCATCTCTTATACCAAAATGCTGGCAATATTGTTAAATTATGAACAACACCATATAATATGATTATAATATCTATATTTATTTTTTTTGTATTTCCAGTTACATGGAGTCATTAACTCTATTTTCTCTTTCTAACTTAATAAGACACAACAATACGTCTTGGCATGCTTGTCTTAATTGTTTCATTTTGAGTTGCCTTTTAAAGAAGAAGGAGCCCGTAATACTGGCCAAACAGGGCACATCCGGTGCCGAAGCATGAAAAATAATGGCACACTTCCTGTCCTTTTTAGCTTACTTCCTGTTTGGTCTTGTAGCCTAACAGCATTTACGGCAAACACATTTTAAATTTGTATGGAGTGACAACACTGAGTTATTGGGGTATTGTTTAAAATGTTCGAGTCCATATTAAATCTATGCTTCGAGGAGGAAACAGGACAAAACAAGGACTTTCGGTAAAGTGTGAATAAGATTAGTCACTGATCCAAAAATAAATAACACCACAGAGGTGGACTGTTAGCATCCAGATTTGCTTTCTCTCTCTAACACACACACACACACACACACACACACACACACACACACACACACCAGCATCGTCAGAATAGAGTGAATAAAAAGGAGAATGAAAAAGGATCAAATCCTGAGAGAAAGATAAGAGCCAGTGGAGGAAGACTTGGAGAGGGTGATGAGAGGAAAAGAGGGGAAAGAGGAAATGTGAGGATCCTGGAGTGAATGTGTTTGTGTAGCTCGGTCTCTTCCTGTGAGAGCAACTCCCTCGGGACGTTTCTAAAGTGTGCACGTGGCATAAGTGTGTGTGCATTTGAGTGTGCATGTGTGTGAGCGATGTCGCCGGGAAGAACCTCCCAGGGTTCCTCTGAGAACATCAAGCAGGAAGGCCTCAGAGGCAGGAGGATGCTGAGAAACAGCTTCAATATTCTCGGGAAGCTCACAGACAGCTAAAAGGAACAATTCGGCCTGAAATTGCGATTTCTTTTTTTTTTTACTTTATCCAAAATGTAGCCAATAAACAATGGGATGTTTGGTGCACTGAAGCTACAAAGCTGATGGAGCTAACAAGTTCGGTGTCTCAGCATCGATTAAATGATTTACGGAATTGTATGACACACTTTAACTACATATATAAACATTGCAATGAGTGATTAATCGCAACTTAATCGCACATTTTTATCCTTTCTAAATGTACCTTAAATGAATACTGTTTTTAATACTATACTCAAAATGGCCATGGACAAATATTAATGCTTTATGCAAATGTATGTTTATTATTCGTGAAAACAAACTCAAATTAGAGCATGAAGACAAAATATTCTTGTAAATGTTTTAAAATAATTAAAAAGTAAATCATCAGGACACCAAACGGAACTTTTGCTATGTTTCCACACGGACGGTTAATGAGGTGATACCGGAGAAATGTCTTTCATACGGATTACATAATCAGAGAATATTATATATATAAGTTTGGTGGACCTGGTACCTGGTCACCTGGTATGTGCTTTTTTGAGCATCACATGCCACATTTAGTCCCAATTTGCTTTAATAATTCCCTTCACTCTTCTGGAAAAATGTTCAACTAGATTTTGGGGTGTGATGTTGGAGGTTTGTGCTCATTCAGCCACAAGGGTATTAATAAAGTCAGGTACTTATATAGGGTTGTGGTCGGAGCTCTATAACAGGCCACTCGAGATCTTCCACTCCAACCCATGTGTAGCATATCTTCATGGGTCTGGCTTTGTGCACAGGGGCATTGTCATGGTGGAACAGGTTTGGGTCTCTAAATTAAGGGAAAGTAAAGGGCAAGTGAAGGGAAAATTAAATGCTACCACACCCAGAGAAATAAACATTTTAAGCTTTAATTTTGGTTGAGAGATTCTCACCGGTTGTGGCTAAAGGAAGTTCAGCCACCTCAGGACGCCACCTCAAATACAGCAATCTGATACAGGTTTTACATATTTCACGAGTGTAATTTTATTCCGTGTTTGTTTTCTTCTCTCCATGTTCCTTGTGAAACTTTTACTTCCACCTTACTTTTCAGCTCTAGTTTGCTAGTTCCTTCTTTAGATCTAACTTTTTTCTTCCAAATCCTGGTTTGTTCTGATACTAATGTTTTCATTTTTTTTTTTAGATGTCCATGTCTGCAATATGACCCACCAACTTAACTTAATAAACCGACTCTGCGATTTGTTTGTACGCTTCTGCCGTCCAAGTGTTTCACAGAGCAATACTTTAGGAAATATTTTGTTCATTATAGCAATTCCAATTCAATGCTTGATACTAATATTTCATTTTCAGACTTTTTTACCCGGAGACTGCGGAGTTCCCTTCAGGCAGGCATTAAGAGTAAATCCTCTTAATGAACCGTGACCCAGAAAAAGATGCCAGTGAGGACAGAACATAGTGTTCGAATGTGAAATTATATCCGTTCACAGGCCCAGGACTTTTTTATAACATACCTCTGTAATCATATGTCCCCAGATACTAACTTCTGACTTTCATTATGTTGCTGTTGTTAAGAAAAACAATCATTCACAGAAAAATACGAGGTGGTATTAAAATGTTTTGAGACTGGCTCTTGAACTAGACTACGACAGAGACAGAAACAAGGGACCAAACCGAGATGTGAGAATTGGGAAATCAATAAACAAACGCTTGGTATAAGTAAACGCATGACTTCACAGAGACATACATGAAATATACACAAATGTGTAGACAGCTGTGACTGTAATGCATGACCCAATGACGACACAGGGGTGTGACAGTGTAAACAACAACGAGAATACGGAAGTTTGTATCCATGTGAGATGCAAACTATGTGAGAAGGAGAATCTCTGACGAATGTTATAGTTTTTAATACTATATGTTATCATTTCTTTAGTAGCGTCATACACTTGCATATCTGACGCTTGTTATATTCTAAACCTAACAATACAAAACAATATATGATGCAATAAATGAGATATTATTTACGGTAATCAGAAAAACATAAATGTTGACTTGATGACATTTCTGCATTGAGGCCTTTATATAAAAAGTAACAAAGGAGTCTCAGTGTCAGTACTTTTTAACAATCAGTAGTTTTTCCTGCCACTGGAAAGTCCTCACTTTCGCTTTGAGGTTTATTAGTAGCATGGCAATCTGGGAAGACACGGAAAGATTTGTGACTTATTCATTTCAAGAAAGAAAGAAAAATATTTACAGCTACTGTAATGAATTCTCTGCTGATCAGAATCACTGACTAACATTTAAATATATTTTTGTTCATGAATATGTATTAGATTATTCCCAATAATTGGGCAGGCCTAGGTGTAAAATGCACGGCCCACTACTGCTTGAATATAATTGATAAAAGGAACTAATCAGTTTCACTGAGTTTCCTATAGCATTACGTGTAGTTGCAAATGGTTTAAACCTAAATAGTTTATTTACTCATTAAACTGGTAATTGTTGAAAACTTTGTCTGCCAGCTCTCTTCTTCCCCCTTACGACAGCTGACGTCAATTAACTGGACGATGTGCCACGTTCGCTTCCCTTTTCACGACAGCAGCTGCGCCAAACAAAAGTGGATCTGTCCCTGCTCCTTCCCTGCCGCTGGTGAGCAACAGCCAAGCCTTAGCATAATGAATACAGAGGAGTGTGTGTGTGTGTGTGTGTGTGTGTGTGTATCTGTGAGGAGAAAAGCGACCTGGAGCCATCACTGCAATGTCACTGCAACACCACTGCCAGTGTAACTCTGGCCCACAGAAACTTCTGTCGAATTAACCCTCATGTTTAGCTGCTTTAATGGTTCATTTGGGTTTTGACAATAAAACACGAAAAATCACAAATAGTTACAAAGCACATGTGATTCAACAGGGCTGAGGTTAGTAATATACAATAATCAAATTATTATATCCTTCATTTCAATCCTACATCGTGGTATAGTTCATAATAAATTTATGCCTGAGAAAAAGAGAGAAAGAAAGAGACAAAAAATGACCATAAATAAGTAAAGGAATATAAAATACAATTAGATAGATCAATAGATAGATATATAAAATGATTGACTAATTGGTTGATTGGTGGTTTAAAAAAGAAATTATAATAAATAAGTAATACAACATTACAATATAAAATAGAGATAGAATAGATAGATAGATAGATAGATAGATAGATAGATAGATAGATAGATAGATAGATAGATAGATAGATAGATAGATAGATA
>JAAIIK010000023.1:3421610-3431731 GCA_014706435.1 Silurus glanis
CGTCCTTTCGTTTTTCCGAGAGAGAGAGAGAGAGAGAGAGAGAGAGAGAATTCGTGTCCGTCTGTTCCGGTTGGAGTTTTCCGGTAACGGAGACGGACCCCGCTGAACCCGACCTCCGTGCTGGTTTACGTACCTGGAAAGGGCGTGTGAGCTGTTGGGAAACTAGGAAGTAACCCAGACTAGCCGGAGGTGCCTGTTCCTGAAGATGCTTCCTAGTATATTTTAGTGGCAGGTCACACACACACACACACACACACACACACTCCACCATGGCGTCACCACTGCACCGGACTTTAAGGATGAACGCAATGCAGATAATGGTTTTGGTGGTGATAATGATGATGATGTCCACGGTCCCGGTGCTTGCAAGCTCCCCTCAGCAATCCCACGAGAACCCGAGCAGCAATCATAAACCCGCAGGACATGGATCTCCAGCCAACTACACCAAGAAAGCCTTTCCTGTGTTGGAGTTCGATTACACCCATGTCCAGCATCCGTTCATCATCATCCTGTGGATCCTGCTGGCTTCCCTGATGAAACTAGGTAAGCCGGGTCGGTCTGGTCAGCCAGATTTATTATCTTCTGTAAGGTTTCCATCCTGGTCAGGATCCTGGTGGATATGAGGGGTGTGCACACACACACACACGCGCGCACACACACACACACACACACACACACACACACACACACACACACACTCCCAGCATGAGCAATTTTATGGTTTCACAGATGAGCCAGTTGAGTGGTAGGTTACCCTTATGGTAAGTGATGCTCAGAGATTAAGGATCTGAGTTACTGGTTTAGAAGGTTGGATGTCCCCAGAATCGCCAAGCCGCCACTCGACCCTCGAGCAAATCCCTTAACCCTCTGTGCTCCACGGCGCTGTATCATAGGCTGACTCTACATGTGACAAATCTGAAGGACTTTTTACATCCATAATTGCGGAACACTTACGAAACAAACCCCATATAACCACTGAACAAAACTGTAAAATGCTAGAACCTAAACATCTCATCATGACCACCTTGAGCTTGCCTATTGAAATAGCACCCCCTGCTGGCGTGGCATTAATAATAAATAAACATCCATAAGTACTAACCAAACACGTTTGCGTTACAAGTGTCTGAGCAGTAAACTTTATCGTGCACTATATAGACAAAAGTATTGGGACACCTTGGATGCGGGAGCATGAAATATTCTCTTTACTTCAACTCGAGGACCCAAACCTGTTCCAGCATAACCATGCCCCTGTGCCTAAAGCCAGCTCCTTGAATATTTATATGGGTTGGAGTGGAAGATCTTCAGTGACCTGCTGTAGGGCTCTGACTTCAACCATTCTCTACCCATCCCGTATAACCCATCCATCATCAGGGATAAACACACATCGTTCATCTTAACTCTTAAATTCTGTAAAGCTGCTTTGAGACAATGCCTGTTGTGAAACGTGCAATAGAAATACACTTGACTTGACCATTGGGTTGCTGAATGAGCACAAATCTCAAGCACAGTCCAAAATCTAGTGGAACATCTTCCCAGAAGAGTGGTGTCTATTTTAAGAGATTGTGGAATAGAATGTTCAAAAAACACCAAATCCTATCAGGTGTGCACAAACCTTTGTCCATAGAATGCATTTAGATAGTTTAACCTTGCGAATAAACCAACGAACGAATAACACGCAAGTATAAATACACACATATGCGCATGATTTCATCTGGACAAAAACTCTTGTTGGCTAAGATTAGAAAGGGAAACGTGGTCGTGTATCGCCTCTGCTCACTTTGCTCATGCGTTGTGTGGGTTCAGGGTTGGGTTATAAAGCGACCTTTTCAGAGGAATTGAAAGTGATTGATTCATTAAGACCTACAAAATAAATGTGTGTCCGTGGGTTGGAACAGGCGCCTGTCTTCTTGCTTTGTCGGAAATGGAAACGATTTCGATTAATCCCACGGGCTTGTACAAGCATATGTGAGAGTCAAGCTTTACAAAAATATCGGTATCGAGCAGCAGTGTAGCAAGAGAGAAGTGAATAAACCTGGATTGAATTAGGACTACACCTTATTTGTTACAATCTGGTCCTACCGCCTTCATTGTTCGACTCCGAGCCACTATCAAACCGTGATCGTGACTATGACAGAGGATGCTCTATTATACGTCATCTCTCGCTGGTCTGGGCAGCTAAAGCATGGAACAGCTCCAACCTTGGATTAATAACGAATCCTGAGATGTTCCATTTCAGTCCTCTTCCAACGTTCCAGTTTATCGACTCCTTATCTCAGTATTAGTTCTGCACTTTGACCGTTTGACTCTGTGGGTTTGAGAGCTTCGGCTATCTTTTGTGCAGCGTGTCGTCTCCTCAATTTGCGTTTCATTTCAGCGAAACAGTTCTGGGATCGTCATATCTCTAAGATGTTGCTCAATCTCATACTATGCTATGCTATTTTTTTTGTGGAACCCTTGCCACAGAACCAAAAGTCCATGGTGTGATGAGTGTAATGCAGAGATGTCCTAGCTGGAGGAGTTAAAACATAAGTCCCGGCAATGGAGACGACTCCATGTTTTAGACTGGATTAGGGATCCAATTAGTCTCCGAGCAGGTCCAGCGCCACCATCTGGACTTTTGTAGTAGCTTTTTTAGGAGCAGTTTCTGAAACCATAACGGAAATTATGGTTCTTTTGCACTGCATTTTGAATATAGGGTGTAAAAATTGTAAAGCTCTTAACGATTTTTAAAGTCCAAATTCGGCAGCTTGTAAAGAGTTACTGAAAATTATACTCAAGTAAAAGTATTAGATACCATTCTGCAAAATTTACTAGTTAATTCACCATTTCCAATATGATTTAGAGCTGTTTTTGAACAGTACTTGATTATTTGACTCTTATTGAACGTAGGTTCAAAGATTCACTAGTCGTCCTTAACACCAAGGCACATGTTAGTGAAAAGCCCAAAACACTTGATTTTATTTTATTTTAATTCCTAAAACCTCAAATTGTCCACCTCAACACTGCATTAACCAAAATTACAGCTTTTTCAACAAGCCAGAAAAAACATGGACAAAGTAGTAAAGCAATTGTTTAAAAAAGGGATCTTCAATTAATACAAAATTAGTTTCATGTCACATAGCAGAAGAACTGAGAGATTTAAAGGGGAAAATTAAAATGGCATTAAAGCTTCTGCAAAAAAAAAAAAAAAAAAAAAAGAGTGCATGTATTGAATCATATACCGTATTTTCTGGACTATAAGCCGCTACTTTTTTCCCACGCTTTGAACCCCGCGGCTTAAACATCGAAGCGGCTAACTTATGGATTTTTCCTGGGTTTTTCCCGGTTTCACAAACTTCAAGCCAAAAAACTGAGCCCCATTACATTAGACCAATGAAATTGCCGAACGGGACTAGAAAGTAGCCAAAAAACATATGCGTTCTATTGAACGTGCCGAAAGTGTTTAATCAGCGTACTGTACAATTAAGACAAGGCAACACAATTTGTGTTTTCAGGGAAAATCTTTCCAAGCTCCTCTGCATTGTTTTCCTTTTCTGAGGCGAGTCTAATACATCAAAACTTGATGATAAATGATAAAATGACCCCAAAATGTTTGGATTGATCTGGTTTGCATGGATTAGAGTTCGCTAACTTGGCCAGTGATGACCGCGCATAAGGCTTTGGGCTACTAATCATAAGCTTCCACTGTTTGCTCTTTTGTAGAGTCTTTGAGCATGGATTTGAACTCTTTCTGCTCTTGGGTCGCAGTGTAATGGCTGACTCTGCATTTCTGACCCCAGCGTTCAAACAAGCCGGGATGTGTGGGCAAAAATTTCACATCAAAAATTGCATCAGTTTATATGCTACAAGTCACTTTATACATGTATTTCTCACGATTTCATCAAATTCATTTCATTTATTTATTTACTTATTTTAGTTTGTTGGCTCATTTCTACATCCTCCCATCTCTGGCTTAAATGCCTGTGGTTATTACCCCGGACAAACAAATTGTATCTGGCTTTTTTTTTTATTTTATTTTATTTTTTTTATATCACATTCCTGTCTTCCACAAGAGCAGACAAATGATCTCTGTAATAAAAGCTGAAAACACAAATGTTTTCCCCGCTAAGATTTGCCATCGTCGATTCAAAAACGACGGAAAGATGCAAATCGATTGATCAGTGTTTTTATTTGTATTTTGCAAGCCATAGTTCATCTTCACTCTGCTCTAATGTTTGCACAGCATGCAGGACACGGCGAGAACAATGTAGCTCGAGCAAAACCGAAATGTCAGGAATGTCTAACACGCTGACACGTCGGTCATCTGGAGCCCGGCTGCTTTAAATGAGAAAAAATAAATTTAGATCTTGACCTTAATGCCACTTTCTGGCAGCATGAGTTCAAGGGAAGCTCAGGAAGGCAATAAAATGGCACGGGCACTAATGACCGCTTCCATGGAAATCCTGCGTGTTTACGGAAGCTCTGCCTTGATGCCCAACTCATTTGACTTAAATTTGCGTTGTTTAATCGTATTGGGTGGCGTCCTTTCAGTTCTTCAGTACTGAAAAACAATAATGCGGTTATATACTATGCCTATGTACTGCGCTTAGTGGTATTTATTGCTTGGCTGATTAATACACACACACACACACACACACACACACACACACACACACACACACACGGCTGTACTGAAAGCAAATTCCACCAGCTTGATTGCATGCCAATAAAGAATTGTGCCTCTTGCTAACACAGAGCCAGAGGTAGCTCAGTGGTTAAAGTTTCATGCTGGTATCTACAGGAGCCACCATTTGACTTTTAAGCCTGGCAGGTTGAAATTTATGTGGTGGGAAGGGGAGAGGGGATAATCCTATTTGAGGGGAACACTTCTGCTTTACTGTATGGACAAAGGTATTGGAACGCCTGACATTTCCAGCCATATGTGCTTTTTCCACAAACTGCTAGCACAAATTTAGAAGGCGCACAGTTCCAGCATGACAATACCCCTGTGAACAAAGCCAACTCCATACAGATATTCTGTTCATGGGTTTGAGAGGAAGATCTTGAGTGGCCTGATCTAGAGCTCTGACCTCAACCGTATTAAACATGTTGGAGATTGGAACGACGCCCAGGCCTTCTCACCTCACCTACATCAGTACCTGACTTGAGTCACACTCTTGTAGCTGAATGAGCACAAATCTCCATTAACACACTCCAAAATCTAGAAGAGTGGAGGTTATTATAAGGGCAATTGTGGGCAAATTGTGGACCGGGATGTTGTATGAATCTTTTAGGGTTGCAAAATTCCAATATTTTCAAGACTGAAAAATTTTCATGGAAATTAATGGGAACGCACTTTTAGAAATTGACAAAATTGCGGGTTTGCCAAAAACCGGGAACTTGAATGTAAATCTGTATTAGTTTGCATGCATGTCTGCTTATGACCAAATTAAATGTTTGTTTGTACATGATACCGTTTGTATAAATTTCCCCAAATTTCAAATTAAATTATTCAAATTATTTTACATTTCTGATACCTTTCCAACTTGGATAATTTCCAAAATTTCCCAGATGACGTTCCCATTTTCCAGAACGTTTCCAGAAATTTACTGACCAACCTTTTGTCTATATAGTGTATATCTTAGAAGGAATGCATTATAAAGGGAACTAATACAGTGAGTGTGTTTGAAGGTATGGTTCATTTTGATTGGGCCCTAGTAGAAATCATTTGGTAAAAAAAATTGTACTGTCCAAAAGTTGCTCTGAACTGTTCAGTCATCGCTCGTTACGTAGCTCAGTCATTGCCACGTTTGCAATTTCTCACATGCATTATTTGCATCGCGTATGATTCTCAAGTGTCGTTCAGCAGTAAGTCCACGCTGGGTGTGAGCTGTTCCCCAAGCTATTGGTACGCATTCAAATGGAAACGTGCCTAGTTTAATCGGCACGTCAATATCTGAGCGCTAATGTTAGATCTATCGTGACTCAGACGCTCCTTGTTTGTGCAGCGCGATTAACCTGCATTGCGAGAAGTTCAGTCCACTCCTTTCTACGATAGCGTAGGCGCCGCCCAAGCTGATAAGGTTAATTAAGCGGCTTTGTTTTTTTGTTGTTTCTTTTCGCAGCAGTCAACTTTATCGTCGTGTTCTTGCGTTTGGTCGTGAGAAACGCCTTCTAAGCCGAACCATGTTTCTTTCGCTGTGTGATTTCAAATAAAGTATAGCGACTTTTTTTTCCTTCAGGCGTATTTTTATTCTTATCCTCGCCATGAAATGAAATGCGACCTCGGTAAGAGTTGGATAAATAATTCAGTTTGTTCATTATTAATAAGTGCTTGTTAACTGGAGCACCCAGGTTGCGTCTTATTCCCAAAGGAAGCTTGGATTGATCACTTGAAACCGTATAAAGGAATATAATAAATAGAAACCCAAAGTGCCTTAAAATGCTGAGAAACCGACATCTATATCTCCATTACGTAGAAGCTTCTAGAAATCTATACTATACACAAAGTCTGGACCATACTGTCTTGACCCTAAGATTGTGCTTTTCGAACATCCAATTTGACCTCAACTCTCCATTGGATGTTATAATATCCTCTTCTATGTTCCACTAGATTTTGGAGTTTGCTTGTTGGAGATTTGTGTTCATTTAGTTAAATACTGATGTAGGTGAGAAGGTGAGGAGGCCTGGGGTGCAGTCAGCGTTCACATTCATCACAAAGGTGTTCAATAGAGTTAGAGCTCTATAGCAGGAGATCTTCCAATTCAACCCATGTAAAGCATATCTCCATGGAGCTATTTTGATTAGTTTTAAGGGACAATTGGAGACATGGAGACGCGTTCCGAAGACAACCTATCGCAACTTTATATATGATAAGTAAAGACATGACCAATTTACGCTACGTAATGTGTCAACTGTACAATTTGGGCGTGTGAACGAGTGCCGCATATACGCCGCTACGTTTGCCTGCCGTGGGAAACTAATTATATTTCATTTTTTGTCGTAAGATAATCATAAGTCGAACCATCATTACCTCGGGGTCTACTTGCACATCCTATACAATTGTGTGGTAACAACTTTGCGGACTGTCAGATCGTCGTCACCTCATACAGATGTTGTATTTTCAGTAAAAAAAACAAAGTACAATCGAGCTTGTATTGCACCCGTGAGAATGAAGTTGTTTTTGGGACTTCAGTGATTGTCAAACACCGAAAATGTTGAACACACGATTTCAAAATCGTAGTTATTTGCATAATTAGTTTTTTTCCTGTCAAATGAAACTTGCATGAGCTTTATCGGCTGCTTTAAAGTCAAGTATTTATTGCAGTAAGTAATCCACTGCCTTCAAGCAGCTTTGTGACATCCAAAGGCAATGTTCCTGTCACGGCTATATATAAATATGGAAGCGCTCCAAAGATGCATTATCAGAGCGTTCTCTATTGACGAGAGCTTGAACATTTCAGTCTTGTAAGCCCCCTGTGCCCCTTTTGTCACTCTGTATGTTCTTGTAAACTGTATGGACTCGAGTATTGATTATCTTGACTTTTTATGTTATTTTTTCCCCAAACTGTTGCCTCAAAGTTGAAGGCTCACAATTGAATGACGTCGTTTTAAATTTTCCCTTAAACTAGGAGACCCAAATCTGTTCGAGCATGACAATGACAATGCCCCTGTGCACATCGGTTTGGTGTGGAAGATTTTAAGTGGCACCTTTGGGCTGAATGGGAATGCTGGATTCCCCCCAGACCTCCTCACCTCACCTACATCAGTACCATAATATTACTAACACCCTTGTGGCTGAATGAGCTGCAATCTCCACGAACACACTTCAAAATCTAATAGAGCATCACCATAAGAGCAAACGTTGACTAATTATGGAATGGGATGTTCTAAAAGCACTGGAGTCTTTTTATTTATTTTTTTTGTCCATATTGTGTACAGTTAATCTCTGATAATTCGTGGTTCGGAAAATTTGCAGGTTCTGTTTGGAACCTAACTAACAGCAAGTTGCGGATTATCTTAACACATGTTCAAGAACGTTAGGAATAACATTTTACTAACAAATGTTTACGAACAAATTTCATAATTTTTTTTTTAAAACACGTTATTGTGTTATTCATTTTAAGCGATAAAGCATTTGTCCATTACTTCACATTTTCTGTTGAGTATGCATCAAAAAGGAACCAAAAGAACTTTCTTCTGAACCACTGCTGATTTCTGAGGATGCGACCGAGTGGTGCATTTTATATCTGATCGTGTTTGTCGCTGCCTGTGTGGAGATTTAAACTCCTGCTCCACCGCACGAGCGCTGCCGAGTTTACTCTCCTCCATCGCTACTGTTTACCGAAGGCCACTAATGGTGCTGATAAGCAGACACTGCTTTACCAGAGAGCCGGCTCTACTCGCTCTGCAAACAGTATTAAGTGCTGCGTGCTCTTATTTTTTTTTTTCTTTTTCTCCTAACATACATGTGTAGGCAAGGTGTGGTGCTTTCTACTCGATTCCAGCTTTCAAACGCGCCAATCAGGTTTTTGATCGAAACCTTCCAGGAAATCGTTCTGATTCTGTTAATCGAAAGGGTTTTAAATAAGGAAGTGGACTTTCTTGTTAATCTTTTACGCTAAACGAGAGCTGCCCGATCGAGGCGAGCCGAGTTGATTATCTCCGTGTGGAAAATCTCTACCTTTTGTGCAGGTCATGTATTATTAAAAAAGGCGAATTTGTCTTTAAACACGCCGCTTTGTCTACCGGGACTCAGGGAATCAATGCAATCATGTGCTGAACAGTGTTCCCCCCCCCCCCCCCCCTTTCTCCAGTCTGTACACACGTTTACAGTAGCCCTGAGCATTTATACTGAAAATTCATTGAAATGTATTACGCTTTCATTCATGAGCACAGAGTGAGGCATCTGTGAAGGCAAAGATACTAGAGTTGTTAACCGCTGAAGAACCGCATATTCTTTCATCCATTTGTCGTTCGTCCAATTTTAAATTAAATGCCCACTTTGGTTAAATAAAATTTTTATAAAAATAAAATTTGTACTCAACTGTTCTATTTTTTTTCTAAATATTTGAACAAATCAGTCTTCATTCCTTCCATCCTTCATACATTCACTCCCTCTATGCAGAACCATCAGGATTTTCTCGTTTTAAGAGAAATATCTTGCCCGCTGGACATAAAACACTGAAAAATCCATATCGCTAGAGTGTCATAAAAATGGAAGCAATTTCGCGCTTTTCGAAATCGAAGTTTTACAACGAACTACCAATCATATTTCGGGGTACTAAAAATAGTATTTCTGGTTCAGCGTGAGTAGCCACACTGCGCTACTTTAGTTTTATTTTTATACCCCTGGTGGTGGTGTGTATATTTTCAAGTTTACTAATGATAATAAAAAAAATCTGCACTCAAAGTGCGAGACTGAGATTAAACAAAATTGCCGTCCGCCGCTTAACACGTTTGTGAGGGAACTCTGGGGGGTTTTAACTATGTTCCGTATGTCCCGAAACAACCAGGGCGTGAAGATTAGGAAACAACTTGCGTATTACTCAGGCCTGTAGGATCGGCCCGGGGGTCTTTTGTCCAAATTTGGGCTCAAATCCTGTCTCTTAACTAACTTTGAGACTTACAATGTAACCAGCTCGCAGGGCTTTTATTTTGCAGCTCAACCCAGAAAGTGGACTGAAATTGAGTCTTGGTGAATTTACATTCACTAATATTTTCGTACATGTAACACACGGGTGTTCAGTTTTGTCTGTCACCTGCCAAGCGTGTCGTCTGTGATCCTTTGGCATTAATACTTTTTTTTTTTTTAATCAGTTGTTTATCCGGGTTTCGGGGGCAACCTCCGATTCCGAGGGCTGAGTGGAAGAACAGGTAATTGAGTGTAGGAGGAAAAAAAGCACAAAAAACAGAGCCTGAGCGGAGATGGAAAACAGACAACTTTGATTTTCCCCAGCACAGTCTCTTCTCTAATAATATTCCCTGAAAGCTCTCCACTTAATTTAATATAAACATCATGTTCATTTATGTGTTCTCTCTCTCTCTCTCTCTCTCTCTCTCTCTCTCTCTCTCTCTCTCTCTCTCTCTCTCTCTCTCTCTCTCTCTCTCTCTCTCTCTCTCTCTCTCTCTCTGTGTGTGTC
>JAAIIK010000023.1:3446889-3464390 GCA_014706435.1 Silurus glanis
TCTTATTAGATGTTAGATGCACGATAAAAATTATTTTCAAAGTAGTTTGCCCTGTATCGGTACTACAAAGGGGTAGTACGTTATTTGTTGACGTTACGTTCTGATCTCTGATCATCCAGTCCTGCTCAGTGTTTACTGCTTATTGCCATATTGCTTAGCGTTCTGCCTTCCGTAGCGAAGCACGGGTACTTTCAGCTAGTGTGTGTGTGTGTGTGTGTGTGTGTGTTATAATTATTTAATTACATTCTGCTTTTTTTTAATTTTTTATTTAATCGTATTACATATTTTATTTTACTCCCCAGATTTTCACTTCCTGCAAATGAGGATAAATATATAAATAAATACAATATAGAAAAATGATGCTATATAAAAAAAAAAAGAGTGCAACTGGCAATTCAAAAAGAATTGTGTGTGTAAAGTGACTGGGAATAATGAGATGCATATAAGTTGCTTTTAACATCTGTTACATAGAGGTTGAGTCATTGTACAGCGCAATGGCATACGGTAGGAATGATTTCCTGAAGCTTTCTTTGTGAAGGCGAAGCTGAACCAGTCTGTTGGAGAATGAATTCCGTGGCCTCTGTATGGGATCATGTAGTGGGTGGGAAGGCTTATACATGATTGGATACACATTTCAGAAAGTCGTTCAAATTATTATTATTTTTTTTAAACGAGCATGTTAGAGAACCTCCTGAGGCCGTGACTCGGACGCATCACATACGCCAGACTTTCGTGTCACTTAAAAGGGCGTCATACGCACACATGCTAGCATTCTCAACATCTTGAATAACAATACACTTTGTTCGGCAGTGAAACACGAGCGCTCTATTATTTCAGGAAACAAACATCCAGTTTTCGCAGAAGTTCTTGTTTCACATTTAGTTCCCTTTCTCAGTATTTTGTCTTTGAAAAGTTTCAAATAGGCAGATTAATGGGGTAATTACGGTTCTTGAGTTACTTTTTTTTTCCTTCTGTGGATGGATTAACCATAACACCTGTGCCCAGACATGTTCTACTTCTAAAAGGATTAAGGATGGTAAAATTCAAAGATTTGAATCAGTGCATCGACATTAGTTAGTCATGTTTGCTATATAGATTGATTTCTCGAACGCGTTTCTCAGCACAGCTGCTATTACGTGAATATGACGCAGAACAACACTACGGAGACCGAGGCGCATCCCGAGTCATATAGAATACAGATTAACATGGCAGAGGTAGAGCTGCAACTTTCTGGAGACACGACAGAAAAAGAACATCTGGTTTAATTTAAAAAATATTTCTTCTCCTTTTTTTTTTTTTTGCACTGCAAAAGCCTGTTTGCGAAAGGGCCCTGCCTTAGAAGTCAGAAAGCACTTGCGTAAATTGATTATATGCTGTCCATCTGAACTAAAGAAATAAAAGCGAACTATTTGTCCCATATTAAATTGCGTAGCATCATTTATACATTATTGTTTTGAATCAAATCAAAATCGCACTGCATTGTAATGGGGAGAATCGTATCACATCGCATCGGTAGCTGCTTTATATCTATCTTTAATGTATCGTTGGCTATGCATCGAGATGTGAATCTTTAAAACCGATTATATCCATATTATAGCTAACCTAAAGCTAAACAGTGTTTGCAAGAGCACTTTAATTGTTAATGTGTCAACGTTTGACCCTGCTCTTTGTCCAGACTGATCGCGTGTGGTGCTGTAATGCGACCCTATGTGGAGGCCAACATATCCCACAAGTCACACACCACCATCAAGTACTTCCTAAAGATGTGGAGCAGCGTGAGCGAGACGCTCATTTTCATCTTTCTCGGGGTGTCCACGGTGGCCGGGAATCACAGGTGGAACTGGACGTTCATCACAGTGACCGTTATCCTGTGCATGGTGGCTCGCGTTCTCGGTGAGTAATAAAACCTAGGAAAACTGCATCGCTGTCTAAATAAACCAGGTTTTGAATGGAGGTTCCTGAATCTCTTAGCTAAACAGTTTGTGTAAATATTTATTAGTGGGGGTGATCCAGCGTCTACTGTGCTATTGTTTAAATAGTTTTGATATTTTTCCGTCATGGCATCCTGATGCGACGTTTTTCACTCTAAACTTTTGAAGTGCACATATGTTGTAGGCGTATGTTATATGCTCAGGATACCTAATAAACTGGAAATCTGTTCATGTTCCTCAAGCAGAAAGTTGTGCCATCTTGACCTTTTTCCTCAGGTGTCATCGGTTTGACGTTCGTGATCAACAAATTCCGCGTAGTAAAGCTCACCACCAAGGACCAGTTCATCATAGCGTATGGGGGGCTGCGAGGAGCAATCGCGTTCTCCCTGGTCTACCTGCTCGACGAGGATCTCTTCCCAATGAGAAACATGTTTGTCACAGCGGTCATCACAGTCATCTTCTTCACTGTCTTTGTGCAGGTGAGTGTGTCAAAAATAACACACAGCTCAACAATAGACCCAGTGATACCAGACCAGAGGTCAAACCAACTGTCATTACGAAAGCGGCCTCTAGAGGCGAATCACTGACGCCACGGGCTGTTTGTTTTAACACGCGAGTCTGCATGCTGCACGGAGAGCGCAGAAGAGTAGTAAGAAAGGAAATTAAAAACCACTGCAAGTTTCTGAGTTCTTTACAGATTCTGTAAAAGGACAATATAGGTAGTATTTATAAAATGTGAGGGTCTGGGAACACAAAGATCTTAAAGCACTCAAACTATATGAACAAATGTTTGTAGAAATCTAAACCTAACAATCGTATGTGCTTTTTTGAACATCCCATCCATATTTAGCCTTCAGGGAAGGCTTTCTTCTAGATTTTGGGTTGCGACTGTGGTGATTTTTGTCAATTCAGCTACAAGAGCATCAAGTTCTAATGCCTGGTGAAAAGGTCTGGAATTTAATTGGTGTTTCAGTTTATCCCAAAGGTGTTTGGTAGCGATTTGTGCAACTTGCTTTGTGTACAGGATGCTGGAACAGGATTGGGGGCTTAGTTTCAATGTGGGGAAATGTGTAGCGCTAAAGCTTGCGCAGACACTGCAGACAGTTGTGTGCTTCTGAGCGTGTTGGAACGGTTTGGAGATCAAGCACAAATCGGGTGTTCATCTACTTTTGGCCATATGATGTAGCTTGTTTGTCACTTTTTTATCTTTGCTTTATGGAGACTTGCGGAGATGTTGATGTTCCCAGTTAGAGGCAGTAAAACTGTTCTTCAGGATTTCTTTCAGCTCAGCTGGTAATATTCACTGGCATCCAATTAATATCATGCCATGCACACGTAATTACAATCCGTATTTACATATTACATGCATACATGGTCCAAACCCACATGTATGCGAAGCCGCATCTAATCCAGGAATCAGTCTGGATTAATGGACGATTTGCTAAAAAGAAAACTGCTGACTCTGCTATAATAATTTAAGAATGATAGGTATACATTCTGTTTTTAATGTAAAGAGGAAAATGGTGTAGTTGATCGAAGTCCAAAAAAAAGTCTTGCTTCATCTTTTTTCACTGTAGAAACTCTCACTATGCAGTTCTTAGAATGATCAATGTTCTGTTCATGTATTTTTGGGACATAAATGCACTTTCAGTATGGTAGTGGGTAAAATTTTCAAGATTTATTATTATTATTTTTTTTTCTTGCTCCAGTTGTTCATGTGGACATTAGGCACCCGATTTCTGAAAGGATTGTTTTTATGACGATCTGTTATGTTTTCGTTTACTGGCTACTGCACATTGCTGCTATGGCCACCAAGCAGTTCCTGACCATCACCGAAGTGCTGGAAGTTGAAGCACCAATATTCACCTATACGTACTCCACTGAAGGTGTACGAGCCCAAGCACCAACAAAGTGCGATTTGTATTTTTTTTTTTAACCTTTTTTAAATGTATTATTTAATTGTGCAATGAATTGAAGCTCTACATGTCAAATGGTGACAGACAATCTGATAACACTGTAGACTGTTTTGGCTTTGCAGAAGTTGTTACAGTGCATGTTGATGATGTAAATTTCACTGTGTTTGTCGTAAGTGCAGGCATGACCGAGCAGATATGGATCGGTGCACACCAGCATGTATTAAGTCTATCAGCAGTAGCTGGGTGTGAAGTTGCTTCTAGGTGTAAGTTAATGCTAAATGACTGTGATGGGTGGAAGGAAAAGAAATACTGTTGATTATATTTGCTTTGAGCACATATTTTTCAAAACACTCATTAGGTGTATATTAGGATACTTTCCATTTCTATGAAAAACTTGATCTTGAAAATCAAAACACATTTTTGGAGCGGAACAATTTAGACACTAATGGCTGTATGTTGAGTTGTTTTCAGAGGACAGTAAATCTGTGCTGCAATACAAGCTGCACCTTGAATACTCTAATGTATCTGTTTCATCTCAAGTATTGTTCATTGAGAAGATATGCTGAAATGATGGCTGTAATATGTAGGGGGGCACTAACTTTTGTAAAATACTGTATATAAGTCTGCTGTGTGTGTGTGTGTGTGTGTGTGTGTGTGTGTGTGTGTGTGTGTGTGTGTGTGGGGGGGGGGGGGGGATAATGCAGTATATTTTAGCAAGTTTAAGATTTGATTTCTGTTCCAGTTTTTGGGGTTTAGGTTAGTTTTAATTCTTGCATTGTTTTGCAAGCGGGCACACAATGTGTGTAAAAAAGGAAGTGTGTGGGTCTTTCTACATTGCAGAGTTGGATGAAAGGGGTGGTTTGGTGGTTACACAGAGGGGTTTATTTTACTGAAGGTGGAGATTAGAAGTGTTGCCGGTTGCACTGGGAGGAAGTAACGTGTGGATTGTGTTTGCGAAATGTGTGTTTGCGAAATGTGTGTGTGTGTGTGTGTAATGCACTTGGGCATTAGTCTGCAGTGCAGTTTATAGTATTGACCTTCAGAGTCCACATTGCCACCTACTATAAAACAGCAAGGAGCACTTGTCTGGCCACAAAAAATACTTCACATTTGACATTCCTGTATAAAATATACTGCCTATACACTCTAGTGCCAAATGTATTGGGTCACCTGATCTTTCCTGCTATATGTGGTTCTTCTCCAAACTGTTACCACAAAGCTGGAGGCACTCAATTGTACAGGATGTCTTTTAGATGCACTGAAATACAATTTTGCATTCACTTGAACTTGGAAACTCGACCCTGTTCCAGCATGGCAGTGCCCCTGTGCACAAAGTGAGCTCCTTGAAGATCTGGTTTACATGTTTTGGAGAGGAAGATCTTGAGTGGCCTGCTATAGAGCTCTGATCTCATCCCTACTGAACACCTTTGGGAGGAATGTGAACGCTGATCACCTACATCAGTACCTGCCTTTATACACAAATATCCATAAGCACACTCCAAAATCTAGTGGAACATCTTCCCAGAAGAGTGGAGGGAATTATAAGAGCAAATTGGTACTAAATGTGGAATACAATGCTCAAAAATCACACACACTTATGAACAGGTGACCCAATACTTTTGGCAATATAGTGTCTTTTCTAAAGTCATGCAAAGGCAACTGGCAGAAAGCCTCTGGAATCTGTAGATGGTGGGTGAAAATCAATCAGTGGCTGCAGTTCTGTAATAACGGATTAAAATAGCACGTCTGCCGTTTGTTCTCTCGCCCACCAGCCAGTAAAAGAAATGAATTTAAAAATGCCACATAGACGTAATGGTTCCACTGTAACTTTCCTCAGAGCTTAGAGCAATCTTTAAAGTAAATGCATGATTCACAGAGGGTAATGGACACTCATGAGGGCACTGTGCATCGAAATAGTGCCAGACTTCTGTTTTATATTGGATTATTATTTAGGTTTTGTGTGTGTGTGTGTGTGTGTGTGTGTGTGTGTGTGTGTGTGTGTGTAATTTGGGCAACGGTGGCCATCTGTGAGCTCAGGAATGAGGCTGCATATCAACATAGCACTTTCAGCAGAGTTTCTAATACATGAAGTGTCTCTGAGGAAGTGCTGTTTTATCCGCATGCTTATTCAGAAACATTAAAGCAGATCTGATTTGAGATACGGAACGATGCGTATTGAGGCGAACGAGTGACAAGTTTGGGATACAGCTTGATGTTTTGAGTGCTGCCTTTTTTTTTTTTTTTTGGAGCAAAGTTGCTTCCTTAGACTTTATCTCTGAATGCAATTTAGCTATAATAGTGTGGTGGTGATGATGATATGGGGAGGTATAGAAAGTGGAACTGCTGACATTTCCAGCAATATGTTTTTTCAACAAACTGTTACCACAAAGTTGGAGCCAACAATTGGATTGGATGTCTTTCCCATCACTAGGAGACCCAAACCAGTTCCAGCATGATGTCCGTACAGATTTGGTTTACATGGGTTGGAGTGGAAGATCTTGAGTGGCCTTCTGTAAAGATCGGACCTGAATTAGAATGCTCCTCACCTTCCCTACGTCAGTACCTGACACTTCTAACACTTTTGGAATTTAGTGAAACAACCGCAGATTACATTTATGGCATTTGGCATAATCCTTATCTGACTTAAATTGATCTCAATCGTACAGATAAGCAGCTATGGTTTAGGGTTAGGATTTGAACCCTCGACCTTCGTATCCAAAGCCCATTGGCTTAACCGGCTCCCTAAATCTCCATAAGCGCACTCCAAAATCTAGTACAATCTTCCCAGAAGAGTGGAAATTATAACTAATGGGGACTCAATAATGAATCGGATGTTCAAAAAGCACATACTAATCTTAGGTGTCCACAAACTTTTGCCCATATAGTGTATGTCGTACAGTGTATCGTAACCTTGTCGTGTCAGCAAGGCATTACATCACCTCCACCACCCGCCTCTCTACTGATTAGTCAGCAAGGTTTGGAGGAATGATGCTCCTGGAAGTTGAGGATGTGCCATGAATGTTGATTAGGCCTTCAAGGACAGGAGGGAGGTGGAAGCCACAGTATTCATCTCTGGTGTTACCCATAATAAGAAGACTTAAATGCCAAAGTTAGTCAATTAAACAATCCAGCACTGTTAAATATGTGATTAGACTCTGTAGTGCAGATTTTTTTAATTGTTTGAACGTGGAAATTGAAAGAAGTCCTATCAAAGCACCATTCTATCTGATTTGATTTTTGGTTTTGGTTTTAAAAAACTAAATGAAAGTGGCTGATCACAGTGCGATGCGTCGCGTCATTGACCCGAGCCAGAACTGCGTCCGCAGGACCAACCGCCGATTTCAAATGCAAAAAGTCCCCCCCTAATTTGTGTCTTTTGTGTAGCGGTGTTCTTGCTCGGTGAGTCAGCCATTTGGGAAAATTAAACCGCTACAGTCTTTGACTCTTCTGCTGCGCTAGGCTTCAAACGGACATGAATTGAGATGGAGAGGACGCCTTTAGGGTGTCTTTTTGGACCGGCAAATCGAATAAGCCTTCATTTGGATTTAATGTTTGAAACAAAGGGCATGAAGTGTCGTGTTGAATGAGGTAAGACGGGAACCGGCGTTTTTCTTTATGGGTATTGAAATGTTCTCGTTTCTCTGTCGTCTGCATCTGATGTAGGGGATGACCATTCGTCCCCTGGTGGACCTGCTGGCTGTTAAGAAGAAGCAGGAAACCAAGAGATCCATCAACGAGGAGATTCACACCCAGGTAACGGTGCATCACTTCACATTAGCTGGTGGTGGACCCAAGTCATAGTCGCACTCGTATTCCACAGATTTCATTTTCCCAGCGTGACAGGACTTGCTGTGTACCCGTGGAAAAGAACCTTCTGTTCTGGATTAGAGCTGGTGAGGACGCCTCCTCGGGCTGGAATTATGTACCGTGGTATTGATTTAAAGAGGTTTCAAATCATGTTCTTCTCTTCTCTTCTTTTTTTTTTTTTTTTTTTTTTTTGTCTTGAGCACCATCTGCTGGTCACTTTCACTTCTATTTAAAGAAGGGGTTCTGCTGAAGTTTCTAGCCTACATCTTTCCTCACCATTTTGTACAGTATAAGTGTATAGACTTCTGATCTTGACATATTCCGATCGTTTAGATCGATTTGGCCACAAATATTTATCGTGATATTACCCCTATAACAAACACCTTTAATTACACAATTCTTCACAAACAGCACAGTGTGTATTGCTAGCTTGTGAGATCATATATTTGAAGAGTCGCGAAATCTCTGTTTACCAGTCACGACCAGGCTTCCTCTGGGCTAACGACTTTTACAAAAGATCATTTGCAAGGGAAATACAAACCAGCTTCCCTGGACACACCCATGTCATCCTCCATGTCCTTTCTCCCCTGCCGATTTCCCACTCCCTCCATTTCATCGTCTCGGAGCTCCCTAGGGAACCTCGGACGCCAAGGGATTACAGAGCCTCGCCAGCTAATTACACACACTCACAGAGACACAAACACACTCCTACATATACACACACAACAGTAAGCAGCTATATGGAGCCGATGAGTCACTGAGGTTTTTCAGCAGGAGAGACAATCTCACTAATCTCTAACCCCCGCTCTAAATAAGCAACCGAACGCAATACGGCAACGCCAGAACTCTTATGAAGGATTTGGGGTTGACGTTACATAGCTGTTTGCACCAAACATGTTTGACCGATGGACAAGCAGATCATCTAAACACAGACAGGTTCAGTCATCGTGAGGAATTTCGACGAAATATACCCGTCTGGAGAACGATATTTGGAGTCAAAACATTTCCTAGAAATCTGTGCTCATCTTCATTAAATGTGTGGCAACCAAGCTTTTTGGTTCATTGACCGGTCTGAGAATGTGGTTCTTTTTTATGTCTTTTGTCTTTTTAGTTTTTGGACCACCTGCTGACCGGTATCGAGGACGTCTGCGGGCATTACGGACATCATCACTGGAAGGACAAGTGTGTAGAAAATGCTCCTTTTTACACTTTTGTGACGGTCCCGCCGCATGAAATCCAAATAACATACGTGAATAGTATCCCATATATTTTGACAGGTGATAGATAGATAGATAGATAGATAAATAAACAAATTAATTAATTAATTTAAAAAAATAAATAAAAATAAACTATGAAGGTGTGAAAACTAGCTATTGTCAAGCTACACTACTCTATGTACAAAAGTATTGGGACACTTCACTTATCCAGCCATATGTAGTTCTTTTCCAAACTGTTACCACAAATTTGAAGGCACACATTTGTATAGGACGTCCTTACCTTAAACTAGGAGACCCAAACCTGTTCCAGCATGACTGTGCCCCTAGAGCTCTGACCTCAATCCTTTTGAACAACTTCGGGATGCATTGTAACGTTCACTGCACCCCAGGCCTCCTCACCTTCTCACCTACATCAGTACCTGACTTTTTGAACACCCTTGTGGCTGAATGGGCACAAATCTCCACATGCACACTCCAGAATCTAGCGGCATAGCGCATACGAATCTTCTGGTCAGGTGTCCACAAACTTTTGTCTATATAGTGTATTGTCACAATTTTTCTAGCTCTGATCCTTCCTGATCCTTTGAGCTTTTTTTTCTTATGTTTCAGATTTAAAAAAAAAAATAAATAAATAAATTGTCCTTGCACTTTTTATATATATTTAGTTGCGGCTTCTCCCAAAATTCACATCGTCCAAGCACCATGTGTAGAAACCAGTTGTAACGCACATTTTTAATAACATTTATTATTATACATTTTATATGTTATATATTGTTAGCACATTTCTCCCAAATATTTCATGAATATCGGATCATCCATGAAATTGTTCTTGATCCGGTTTTTAAAGCTTATAGGACTTTATTTGGAAGAAAAGATTATGTAAAAAGAGGCAAAAAGGTCACTCCTTTAATCATGGCAACTACAAAGGGTTAAAAAATTTGTTTAAAAAAACCCACACAAAACAACCCACTTCACAGCAGAATACACAATTGAATCTCTCGAATGTTTACTATCGCTTCCTGTCTCCTGTTTACAGGCTGAACCGCTTCAACAAGAAGTACGTGAAGAAATGCCTGATAGCGGGCGAGCGCTCCAGAGAGCCCCAGCTCATCGCCTTCTATCACAAGATGGAAATGAAGCAGGCCATCGAGCTGGTGGAGAGCGGAGGAGGGGCTAAACTGCCGTCCGCCATGCCGTCGACCGTGTCCATGCAGTAAGAACGTTGATGGAGAAAATGTTGACACTCTTTAAATGAACCCAAACAAAAGTTTTTAAAGAAAAGTAATCTTATTTCAAATCTTCTATCAAATTGAATAACAAAACTAAGCTTTCGCCATGAACATTACTGTAGAAGTTGACATGGTGCTAAGAAAAGAAAGAAAGATAATATATATTATAAACCAGAATTTACTGGCATGCAGGTAGACAGTTACAAATATATATAGCTGAAATGTGCGAAAATTGAGAATTTTTTGAGAAAATTGAGAAAAACCAGAACCCTGAATGGTGGTTTGAATAACTTATGCCTAAAAGGTGCCTTTTTTTTAATTTTTTTATTTGCTGCACTCTTCAGTTTTCCTGTGCCAGGCATATGATCAACTCTCACTGTGAGGAAAAGTTTAAGCATCGATGACGAATGTTTTATTGAATTTTTTCTCTTCTTTATTTTCGCATCCATAGAAACATCCAGCCCAAGAAACCACCCGAGAGAATGCTGCCTCAGCTGTCGAAGGGCCAGGAGGAGGAGATCCAGAAGATTCTACGCAACAACCTGCAGAGGACACGGCAGAGAGTGAGTCCATACTGAAGAGTGTTTAGGCCGCTCTCTCTCTCTCTCTCTCTCTCTCTCTCTCTCTCTCTCTCTCTCTCATTTATTGTTTTTCTTCATTTCAGTATTACATGCTCTTAAATGAATTAGCTACATCCCTTAATTCTGTAACATTGTGCTGAATTAGACTCGGGTTATTAACCGTGATCTCCTCATGAAGCAATTCTGCATTATTAGATTTATGATAACGATCAGCACTGAGATAAATTACGACCCGGGATTATCTGTAGCATTAATCACTATTAACATCTCACAGTACGTAACTGATGTTAACCTTTTTCTCTCTTTTTTTTTTTTTTTTTTTTTTTTTCCCTTTGTTTGCAGTTGCGGTCTTATAACAGACACACTCTGGTGGCTGACCCGTTCGAGGACGGCTTTAAGGAGCTCGTCATCAAGAGGAAGCGGATGAAGGATTTAGAGAAGAAGGTGAGACTGCAATAGAGAATGAAGGAACCTTATTTCTAAAACGTGTTGTTTTTGTGTGTAAAACTCAATCATTTCTCCTGGTGTCTAATCTCATGATGGTTATCTGTGGTCTGTATTTTTAGCTTTCTATGATGAATAATTACCTCACCGTTCCGGCTGCAACTCCGGATTCTCCCACTATCGCCAGAGCAAGACTGTCTTCTGGTGAGTCAAAACTTTTTCCCTCTACACTGCCATCTATTGTTCATCAGCAATAAGTCAGTCATAAAAAAACAAACTGTGTAAGGATGTTTTGTTTCTTCCAACAGCGATAAGTTAAATATATTAGATTCACATTCTATGTTCTGATTAAGTGATATAACAAACGGTTTCCGATCCAGATGTTTTGCTGAAGTTTGATTCCTACATGCTTAACTCTAGAGATCGACCAATAGCGGATTTTACCAATACCGAAAATACCTAAAAATCGGTTACTGGATAAAAAAAAACAAACCTTACACTTAATGTAAAATAGTACTGAGCTTTATTACAGAAAGAAACCTGATGAAATGTGCAAAATAAAAATGAATATACCAATATTTATAAATATTGAGGAGAATAAAAGACTTGCATTCAAAAAGAAACTCCAAATAAATAGAAATTGTTATATCCAAACTGAATAATTAAAAAAAAAAAAAAAAAAAGACAATTCAAATAAACAGCACATGGGGTCAGTTATTCGCCTCCAGAGGCCGCTCTTGTGTGGTATAAAGCAACCTGGAAAAACTATCGGTATGGATTGGTGCAATCAATTATCTGTGCCGACCTCTACTTAGCTCTTTGTATTGGGGTTGTACAGTTATTTCCTGTAGAACTGCCCCGACTCTCTGTACCTGTGAGTAAAAGAAATCATTTAGTCTTTTCCTTTCATTGATAGACCCTCAAGCATGGGGCATGAAGCAACCGGTGGACAACAAAGACATCCCAGCTATTAAAGTGGACCTGGCTTCACCTCAAAGCCCAGATTCAGTCGACGTGTTGGACGAGTTTGAGAAACAACCGGGGCCGGACACGGGCGAGGAAGAAGATGGGCTCGTGATGCGTCGGAAAAAGGACAACAAGACCCGAGAGCAAGGCGAGCAAGAAGACACAAAAGATCAGCGACTCCCCCGGTGCCTGAGTGACCCCGGCCCTGCTGTCAACGAAGACGACGAGGACGAGCCTTTTCTCCGCTGACGCATGTGACTGGCTTTCTGCCTGCTTTATTAAGTCGTGCTATCTTTCTGAGAGACGGCTGTAAGGGGCGGAGGGGTGAGATTTAGTTTTAAACATGGCAGTGTCTTAGTAATTATTTTTTTTTTTAGGTGGGGGTTGTGTTGACAATTACTGAAGCCAAAATTCTAAGCTAAAGGGGGGGGGGGGCTAAAGAACCAAAAACGACGCGAAGAAACAGGAAGGTAAAAAATACGACAAAAAGCCATTATTTCCTAACATTTTCTTTCTTGTGGAAGGAAAGTGAGCGGTTTCTGCAGTGGGCGAGGGGCAGTTGAACTATGCATTACCAAAGGTTCACACTGTAGTCCATGACTAGAGTTTTTCTTTTGCCTTATTATTATTATTATTATTATTATTATTATTATTATTATTATTATTATAATCAATGTATAGCGTTTGTGACATGAACTAGTCACCTAGTACATTGAATCATAAAGGAGCAATATCATACTAAGGGTATGCGATGGCCTTTTCTCGTCTAAATCAGTCACCTGGTCCCAAATCCCAGCTCTGATTTTCGAGTGTTTATTTGACTTTATGTTGGTTGCTTTTCATCTGTCTCTTTCTAACTCGTTCATACTACAGCGGGTAGTTTTCAGAGCATCGGATTATAATAAACATCATGCGCAACTACAGGTTTTTTAATAGGAAATACACTGTAAGAGCACTGCAATCCTCACGTTTATCATTTATAGAAATCATAGTCATGTTATTCCAGGAGATTTGACTTGTGAAGTGGTTTATGAATCTTTAAGCGATTACATTGTGAAAAAAAAGTTTTCAGGGTTTTTTTTTTGCGAACCCCATACCCTTTAAATGCACTTCGGCGCTTTTGACCAACAGTTGTCCACAGTAGATGAGCTAGTTCCTTTGTCTCAAAAAAAGACTTATACATCCCTAAATACTGTACAAGGTTAGGAGTTCTTCTAAACTATGCAGTGCGTGTAGACGGATTTCACTCTGGTCCATTCCAGTTTTTCCCTTTAAAAAAAAAAAAAATAAATAAAAGAGCAGTCCCGTCGTGCATCACGGCGAGTAATTAAATGATTTGTTTGAACAAGATCTAAAAAGCTATTCTGCATGCAGAGTAGACTAGATTTATTTTAAAAGATGCGTATAAATGAACTATATATTTTCAAAGACATCCTAAATATATACTAATCCTATACATATATACACTAATGCTTGCTGTTTGTCATGAAGTATTACTGTTGTAGTTCGGACACATTCACGTCAGCCTGTTCATCAGTCTTGTCCTTTTTGTATTTTGATTTTAAGGTTGATGTACCAAAAAAAAAGTATTTTCTTGTGAATTGGAGATTTGAATGCCTGCCGATTTGGTGCCGTGACCCGAAACGCAAAGCTGGTCAAGCCTGGTGAAAGTTGCTGTGGCTTTGCTTATAAAGATCGGTCACGCGGCAAGTTTTAAATTAAAGCTTCGCTCACTTGTTTTTTGGCTTCATTGATTTTAAAATGTTACCTGTTTAAAGACTGGAGAAATGCACACGTCAGATGTTTAACTTCTGGAACTTAAGTTCTGTCACGGGTTCTCAATTTGAGGTATGTGGGCTTCTCTCCATAACAAGGCTATAATTGTACGTTTTGAGCCGATCTTATGTTTATTCACCTCTCACGTGATACACAGGCAGAACCTTAATGCTGTCACAATAGTATAAAAGTCGTGCAAGGTCCTTTTGGTGCAAATGCACAGCCTGCAGGATTCCCAAAAGTCATCTTTTGTTTCTAATTGTAATCATGGGGGTGTATTCGTTGTTAAAACCATGGTTTCGCTCCAGACAATCTCTGATTGGTCGACTTTGAGTCACATGAGACCCTGCAGATCTCATCTTTCATCTAATCCAACAACCGAATCTGCAACACATTCGAATTTCTAGTCTGAGAAAAGTGAAAATGTCCATGAGAACTTGACCAAGATTATATCCTTATTTGTGATAATTTTCCGAAAAAAAGGGGCCTTGCTTTTTTTTTTTTTTTTTTTTTTTTTTTTTTTTTTTTTTTTTTTTTTTTATGCTTTTATAACCATAACATGTTTTTTGTTATACATCTATCCGTCACAGCGTTTCTATCTGTTGTGCATTGTGTAGATGTGGACTTCCGTATGAGTTCATTGTTCTTCTGAATCAGGAATGGACCTGGACACCAGGTGAAGGACGATGAGACAACACCGTGCATGCATGCGTGATCCTTGGATAGCTAATCCGGTGTGGTGATTGTGCCCGATCTCTTCTGCATCAACAAATCCTTCTTGGTTTTGTAGAAAATACCGCTTTGATATTTTTCGACACACTTGTGTATATTTTAACGATTTGTGTTCCAATTACTGTAACGTTATACGCAGAAGCCATGTTAAGTGGCTGCATAAAATTGAACAATAATTATTTCGCTTCCCAATAAAATCTCTTTCGAATCCGATATATAACACAATGTGATCACGCCATGAGGATGATCTGATCTAGCAGAGCTGCGAGACGTTTAGCAGGAGGACAAACGGCTCCAATCTTCACACCATAAGTGACTCATCTTTCCTGCTTTGATCGCTATTAGCCAAAAAATTCTACATATCGTTTTTTTTTTCTTCCTTATAAACTGATTCAGGGTTCTAGAGTAACACTGGACTTTACTGTAACTAACTGTACACATAGAAAAATTGGTTGGATAACTCTGGCTCTTTAAATGAAAATCGCATGCATGATTATTAGACGTACGCTATATGGACAAAGCGTTGTGGACACCTAACCAGTCCCAATTTGCTGTTCTAAATAACCTCCACCCTTCAGCCACAAGGGGTTGAGTAAAGTCAGGTAGTGATGAAGGTGAAGGTGAGGAGTCCTGCGATGTGTGATTTCCAATTCATTCCAATAGGTTTGAGGCTCAGAGCTCTATAGCAGTTCAACCCAAGGCATATCTTCATGGAGATGTCAGATCCAAAGGACAGAAAGAGTCACATGCCTGAAAAATTCAGGTGTCCCACTACTTTTGTTCATGTAGCACAGGCAATTTGACCAGAATACCAAGACCATACCATTAAGAACATTCCTGTTCAACACAGCAATAACCCAGGATGGGATGAGTTCTCTCTCATACATAGTGTTTTTTTTGTTGTTGTTGTTGTTGTTTTTTTTTTTTTTTTTTAATAACAGGGATTGACAGGCGTCATTTTTATCAGGAAAGAAAAATGTATCTTCTTGCTGTGTCCCGTTTAAATAGGCATGTTACTGATACTGTTACTACAAATGTCTAGGGTTTTGTCAGTCTTCGATTCACGGCAGCCATTTTGGTTTTCAGACCAATTTCCAGCTGTGGTTGATGCTGCATTGAAAAGGAAAAAAAAAAAAAAAAAAGACACTTAAAGGATTACATTATCAGGAATTCTCAGCACATGTCTAATTTAAAATTTCCAAGAGGGGGTTTTTTTTTTTTTTTTTTTTTTTTTTTCTCTTATTATTATTATTATTATTATTATAAATATTTTGCATGTCTTTTTTAGCCTCAGTGTGTGGAACATTTAATAAGGGAAAGACAAAATAATTGGGGGTTGTTTTTTGTTTTTTTGAGCATGTAGGATGTTCACAAGGGATGTTGATTTATTCGTTTTTCACACATTCCCACGTGTTTTTTTTTTTTTTTTTTGTTTTGTTTTTTTTCATGGTGTGATGTTCAAACCTGTCCATCACATATCGCCTGTTTCTTCGTCTATTATTGTAACATCTTTTTATTTTAAAATGACAACGATGTTGAAGATTGATGCAATAAAAAAAAAAATATTTTATATACATCCGAACATGTACATATGTTATTAAAATGCTATATGTCAGTTTATTTAAAAGGACAACAGAAACACTATGGACACGTCCTCTGTGATGCAGAGTAATATCGCTTTCAGACTCTTCTTTCTGAACGAGTATCGGAACAGCTGTGATCCAATGCAAACGATGAAACAATAAAGTTTTCGTGAAATAAACGGAAATTGGATCGAGGCTTTGCGTCTTTTTGTGTTGTATGGGCATTTTGATTGCACTGCATTATCGCGTGTGAACAGCAGGGGGCGTCGTAATACCAGCGTCAACGGACACTGCTGAAGATATGGTTGATTTTAAAATGCACTGCCTGTTCACTGGGTTCGTTTAGGTGCACACATCCAGAGGTATTTAGTGATGGAGCACTTCAGAGCACTTTTGGGTGTCTTCCAAATGCCAAAATTGTACATGATGGTTGATACCAAAACAAGCTGATTTGAGTTTTTTTTTTTTTTTTTTTTAAGTACTAGTCTTCTGGAGTTTTCTCTGGGGGTCTATAGGGCAGGGACCTCCAAACTTTTTGTGTGTAATATACTTCTAATGATAATAATGTTAAAAATAATCAAAAAGAATATTGAAGAATAAAATAATGAGTATATCTAAAATGCTGGATACCACTGGGGAAACTTCAGCTTCACCATCATAAGCATTTGTGGAAAGAGCAGACCACCACATCAAGTCCCACTTCTATTCTATGAAAGCTGGATCTGAGGCCTACAAATGTCTAATGAATTCCATATCTGCTGCTGTATGCAGATTTTTAGGGTCAGAATTTGGGATAAATCATTTAACCAAACCTGTCTGAGGGTCACCAGTTCAGGCTGGTGGTGATTGTGGTGGTATAGTGGTAGAGGAAACGTGTTCATACTGCCCTTAGTGGTGTATGTGGGAAGTGGTTGCTCAGTGGTGAAGGCTGTGGGTTGATGGGGGTTCAAGAATTTCTCTGTGCTGTAAAGTACATGTGACAAGTACGAAGCACTTTTCTTTCTTTACCTTTTTACTTTCTTACTACCATTTATAATCATTCATCTTTTCATTTTCACCAAACCAGAACAAATGGGGGGAAAAAAAAGCTTTTTCATCTCTCATCTCTTTCATTCTTTTTCATTTCCTCTCCCCATGTCCTTCTCTCCATCTTTTTTCCACCTTTTCCTTCCTTCAGTTCTTCCTTTTCCAATTTTTTCCTCATGCATCTTTACAGTCTCCTTCCTTCCTTCCTTCTCTTTTCCAATTTTTCCCTCATGCATCTTTACAGTCTCCTTCCTTCCTTCCTTCCTTCCTTCCTTCTCTTTTTCAATTTTCCC
>JAAIIK010000023.1:3505075-3517097 GCA_014706435.1 Silurus glanis
TATCTTTTTCTTGAGAAGGCTGAAACACAAGCAATTTCCTGTTTGAGTCTGAATCAAAGTGCAAGTTTTATTTAATGGTTTTAGTTCATGTTATTTGGATTGGGTTTGGTTTTATGAAAGCAACCAATACACCTTGGCTTGGAGGCATATGGGGCTGAAACTGGTCTCAGGAAGCTTGTCACTTTCAGTTCATTTTCTCTTTGTGCCATGACACATCTTTTCAGCAACTTCTCCTTTCTTCTGTGTTATATTTCTTATAATAGGATTTTGTCATTAGAAATATTTCATGATAATTTCTATTTTATAATTTTTATTGCTTAAATGTTATGTAGGTTTGCTAATTTTAAGCTTTTTTTTCTTTTTTTTAAATGTCACCCAGAAGCACAACTTTCTACTAATAGAAAAAAAAAAAGAAGATTGGAAATGAGTAATGTCTAGAAATAGGTCTTGTTGTATTCTTATCACAGAAAATACTTGAATACATTGGAATATATTCTAGATGTCTGGCATTTTCTACAGTGTGCAGCGCAGTGCAGTAGCTGGTTTTATTTCTTGATTTGTCAGTTTAACACACTCGAATAAAATTTGTTGCATTCAACCAATAATGTGACCGATGGAATGGAAGCGAGTTTACGGTTTTCTCTTACACAAATTTATCTGGGGAAAAAGAGAGAAATAATGAAGGTAAGAAAGAAGAAAAGAAAAAAAAAACACTCCTTGTTGCACATGAAGGTTATATAGGGAAGGAAGGAAGGAAGGAAGGAAGGAATTAAATTGTTCCTCAGAGAACATACAGGTTATCTTGGAAAGAAAGAATGGGGGGGGGGGGGGGGGGGGAGAGAGACAAAACATTCCTGATAACAAACAGTTTATCTGAGAAAGGAATAATTGGATGGATGGATGGAAGGAAGGAAGGAAGAAAGAAAGAAAGAAAGAAAGAAAGAAAGAAAGAAAGAAAGAAAGATTCATAAAATTGTTCCTTGTACAGGTTATATGGGAAAGAAAGAAAGAAAGAAAGAAAGAATGAAAGAAAGAAAGAAAGAAAGAAAGAACGCATCCCTCATAACACATACAGGTTATCTGAGAAAGGAATAATGGGAGGATGGATGGATGGATGGATGGATGGATGGATGGATAGATGGAAGGAAGGAAGGAAGAAAGGAAGGAAGGAAGGAAAGAAAGAAAGAAAGAAAGAAAGAAAGACAGAAAGAAAGAAAGAAAGAAAGAGAAAATCTTTCATCAAATTCTTCCTCATAGCATATAGATAATCTGGAAAAGAAAGAATTGGTGGAAGGAAGAAAGAATAGAAAGAAGAATGAAGAAAAGAAAGACGGATGGATGGAGGATAAATGGAAAGTTCATCATGCTATTTGACTCACACAGGTCTATGGAGAGCCAATATCACTTCTCAGGATGATTATTTACAGTCGCTGCCGTCGGAAAAACATTTCGATCCCTCGATTCTACACTCACATACGGCTGTACGTGTTGCCGCGACACACCCGAGGGCACGTTGTTAAAATCGCATCATAAAGTTGGCTCAGTCTGAGGCCTACCTACATCCTGCCAAATGTGTTTCATTACTCTAAACACACAGCAATTACAACCTTCCATTCCATTCCACACTATCTCTCTTTTTTTATTTCTCGCTTCCTCTCTGCGACTCGCCGCTGTGTCCTCGCTGTGAACTGATACTGCTTCAATCTGACGAATGCTGTTTAGTAGGCAGGAGGGAACGGCGCGGCTGTTGAGTGGGAGACAACAGCGGCGTAATTCATTAGGAATGACTGGTGGAGATCGGAAACCCTGCGACCAGCCTCGGTCTGTCAGATGGCCGTATCTGTCTCTTGGACCTCCTTTCGCGTGGTCACAGTGGGTGTAAAATCTCGATAAACGGCTCCACTGGCACGTCCAAAAAAAAGAAAAAAAATTTATGAATAATAAAAATAACACTAAAGAAAAGCTCTCCAGAAAGAAAGTGAGGAACACGAGCTGTACTCCATCAGATGGCTCATCGCAATACTTTTCAGATAATAAGACATTTCATGAATCTTGGATCTGCCCCAGGATTGTTTTTGGGCCTGGTTTGGAGAAAGATGGGCATCGACGCACTCTTGATTCTGTTCCAAACTGAGAATCGGAAGCACGATTTTAGGTCAGCTCTGTTGGATGGGAATAAATGGGAAAAGTTGCCTTTAGCTGTTTTATTATTAAGATATTAACCATGGTTATTGCACATACAGGAACAGATACAAGCTTTCGGCCAGGAATTTTTGGCATATTGCTTTAACCACACCTAGTCTTTTTTTTTTATTGCTCCAGATAAAAAAAAAACGATTGGAGAAGAACACTTGTGCTGTCATGCCTCGAACAAGATCAGTGAAGCATTTGGAGATTTCAAAGTGCAGACTTGTTTGTATGTGTTGCATAACTTGCAGGCAGGATTGTGTTGCATAAACTGTGAAAGAGATTAACATTTACACTGCACAGTTACACTGAAATAACACTTACTGTATAGATAGAAAGAAAGACGTTACTAGTCATGTAGCTAAGACACTTACAGTAATCCTCCGTTTATTTATTTCTTATTTTCTTAAGCCGTAAATCATCCTTAAACACACAGAAAACATTTGCAAGAATACAGTAATTATATTTGTATTAATACATTTCATTATTTCAACATAAAACACCATAAAAACCATTCCCTATAATTTTTTTTGGTTTATCGTGCTATCCGCGAGACCCCGGGAAAATTAGTTATGTGGCAAATGCAATTCCACGCTAAACCGGAGGCGTGAAGATTGGAACTGCGGTAAAACGGGGGATTTCTGTAATGCAGGGAAAAGTGCACACACTTTTTTTTTTTTAGCATGTTAAATGACCAAATCGAAACGATCTCCCGACTATAAAAATGCGTAAATAAATATCGATGTTTTTAATGTCATACGATTCACCCACACCACCTTTGCGATCGCCCCAGGAGATCACGATCGACGCGTTAGGCAACCCTTCTGTATTGCTCATCTTCTATTTCGCAAGTTTCGAAAATGTGAAGAAATTTGGAGCATTTTGAAAACTCTGATCAGTTCTCAAATGTATTTTTAAATGTATCTGAATAGAAAGAAAGAAAGAAAAAAAGAGATCGTTCCTCATAACACAAAGAAAAAGGAATTCTTTTGGAAGTGAAGTGAAGTGAAGTGAAGAAAACACTATATATTTACAGAGAACCTTCGTTTGAATTCAATACAATTTTAGTTCATTTGTATTTTCACTATTAACAGCGGACATTGTCACAAATCGGCATTACAGAAATTAATAGAAAAAACATTTTAAATTCATTCATTAGTCCATATATGCTTATCCCTCATTAGCAGGCCAGTGGTGATGGTGGTGAGGGAAAACTTTGCCCGAGATAATATACATATGGAAGAAACCTTGTGAGGCCCAAAAGGAAACCTTTATCTGGGTGACTTTTCATTATAGTTTGCTGATGAACACATGAGTATAAAACTGTTCGTGGCAATTGTAGTCCTAAACCACCATACTGTATTATTACAGTCCAAATTTACCTTCATGCTTCTTCAGTGGAATGAACCAAATGTATCTTAAATCATGTATTCTTGTAATCTGTCTCTTTTTTTTTAAACACACCTCATCGTTTATAATCCCAGGATCTGGCAACACCCACTAGAGCAGTGGTCCCCAACCCTCGGGCCGTGGACAGGCACCGGTCCGTGGGCAAATTGGTACCGGGCCGCACAGAAAGAATACATAACTTACAATATTTCCGTTTTATTTATTATCTGATTCTGAATGATGTTTTATTTTGGAAAATTACCGGATTCTCTCCACCACACTGTCTATGACTCACTCTTGATGCATGTCATGATGCTTTCCTCGGTCACATGTCTTACCTCCATCCGCTACCTTCTTAAAGGGGCTGCTCCGGCTGGTAACACATAATACATTACCGCTAAATTCAAACACCCACGCTAGCAAAATGAACAAAAAACAACACAGTGGGTTCATGTTTATTATTATATTTAGAAAATACCAGTTTTTATGCATATCATTTTATTTTGTTGTATTTATACACCAATAGAAAATATTGTCCGACATTAAAGCGGTCTGTGGCGCAAAAAAGGTTGGGGACCGCTGCACTAGAGGATGGGTTTACTTTGAAATGTGGCTCTTTTCAAGGTTACTTGCAATTCGAACATTGTTGTGCCTATCTGCTTTGCTACAATGGCCATTAGTAACCACGCTATACAAATCAAAACGAAACCGAATTGAATTGGAGTAATTGTGTGTGGATGAGAATCACTTGGAGGTGAATTTTAATCTTCATAATGCTGCTGAGATTCATATATCCTACTTGATACGAGACAAGGGCTTCCGTCTGTCATCTAAATTTCTAATACAGCCTGAGATGTTCTTACAAAAACAGAATAAAAGCTCATCGATTGAGGTTTTGATTATGATTTAAACAGGGAGCCCGTTCCACTCGTCCCCTCGTCCTTGCTCCCGTCGACATCGCAGGCGTCTTTCTTCAGTCGGATTTGCTTCTTTGCGTTTGTCCACCATTCTGTTTTTTTTCTCCGTCTGTATTATGACAGGGCTCTATGCAGGTCGGCTGCGCTGCTCTCGGATGCGTGAACGCTGGCTTTCAGCCGGATGACGGCTGCGTGGGCAGAGCTTCGAGGGGTTTGAAGGCGTGTAAGCGAGTGTCACGAAAGAGTCGCTTACAGTTTTCTCAAAGCATAGTTTTACCAACTGATGGAATTAAATAATCAAATGTGCAATCAAATATATAAAACAAATACAATTCTGTTGGCATACATTATTAACACGCTCACACTTTTGTTTATATATAAATAAATATAAATAAATAAATATAACAGGGGTGAAAATTAAAACCTTCAGCGCAACGGTATACGGAATACGGTATAAAAAAAGATTTTCCACTGAAAAACAATTTTTAATCACTAAACGTTTGTTTTACGGATGCGGCAAGTCTCAAATCAGCACCAAAATCAGCCATGGTGCACACATCCGGCAATTAATACCGTCCGTGTGGAAACCGAGCAAAAGTTCTTTAAAACATTTACAAGGATATTTTGTCTTCATGCTCTATGTTGAGTTTGATTTCACTAATAATAAGCATATGTACATTGGAACACTGCCAGGACTGCTTTGTGAGATGCCTTACTCTAGCCAGCAATCAACAGAGTTTAGTTGTCTTGGTTTAAGAACGTGTATTTTCTTTCTGTGTTTTTGGAGTTTCAAAGCCCAATATTAGGCCAAAGGCCAATAGTCTCTCTCCTTTTTATCAGCGTAAATGGACCCTGGAACAGAGCGCGCCCTGCTCCGTCTTCCACTCATGGACTGGCGCTCGTCCACACGGCCGCTGCCATATACATACACTGTAAAGTTTACATATGACGGTACTGTAAATTGCTTTGTTTTGGTAAACTGTGTATTGTAATGTGTTCATTTATTAATAAATTACAGTATACTACCCCATACTGATCACCAGTCTCTAAGACCCCTGTGTAGTCTAGGCCATGTCTCAACTTACAATATCGTCAAGTTATGGTAGGTTCAACTAAACGTAATTTCCGTTGTAAGTCGGGAAAAATTGAACCCCTGAAACCAGATCTTCTCAAAGGATGCATTAGGATTGACTTTACACCCTGGCTTTGCATTAGTCCTACAATAAGATTAATCTACGCTTTGTAAAGATCGCACCATTTAGGACACTAACACAGTGAAAGCACAGGAAATTATTATATCACAGAACAATAGAAACCTGAAGGCTAGACGTGGCCACACTGGAAGTGTTGTGTGCTGTCTGGGTGTGATAAAGGAGAGTCCAGGAGTACTCCTGGAAGACTATGAACTATTGGTGGCGGCTGAAATAATATTTTTACGACAGCCCTGTTGGAAGGAACACTGGAAGCCATTCTTTTCCTTCACACTATAGAGTTTGTTGGGTTTCCCCTATAAAATCAGGCCTGGGTGGCAGCGATGAATAACAGCTTGTTCCTTTGTGTAGTGTGTTTTGTGAAGTGGAAGCGAAACTCCTCTGTAAAGATCTACCCAGCAGACAGAAAGGCATTGTGGGCTGCGGATGCACTGACCGAACCAAATGAGAGTGCCATGGGGGTGAACAGCACTCTGGATAATAGGGGATATGGAGAAGGGGGGTCACAGGCTTGTACAGGTTCCAGAGTATAACAGTGTCTCTTTCTTTGGTGCTTTAGGTGACGAAATGAGGACTATTGTTTTGGAGAACTTGCACCACTTGTACGGTCTGAGTAGCGGCGTGTACGGAGTTCCAGTCGCTGTGTTGCCTTGCATGGGGCATTTTTTCCCACTATTAAGTTTTGCGCACTCCAGCAGAGCTCAGATCACAAGCCAGAGGCACGTGTGGTCAGACTCCATGTCGTTAATCTCTGTCAAGCCAACAGAATTACCGTGCTTCATAACAGCCCACATAAATTAAAGTTACACATAAAGGCAATGGCTTTTAGCATGAGTGCCATAGTGATGGCCATGTTTGCCCTAACAAGCTAATATAAATGACACACAAGGCAGGGGCGTTTTCTATGTTATTCTTGTAACGTCGTGTTGTTAGCACAACTGCTAACTGCGGCTAATTGGAAACAAGTTCACCATACAACAAGACACTGAGCCGAGGCGTACGCATTATTTATCAAGCAAACAGTCAGTTGGTGTATTATTATTATTATATTATCATGGAACGGCCTGCCCAGTCCCCGCACCTAAATCCTATTGAACTGCTCTGGGTTTAAATGGATCGCAAGGTCCGAAAGAAATCCCCAACTAACAAAGAACACCTTCGGCAAGTTTTACAAGAGGCATGGCAAAGTATTTCAGCTAAATGTTTGGAAAAAACTAACTAGAGTGTGTAAAGCTTTTACACATACTATGGGAGGGTTTTTTAACACTTGTACATTTATATATTTGTTTGGTCAAGGAAAATCTTAATATCGCTAATTTCCTCCAGTAGAATTCCATAGAAGCGAAAGAAACATGCACGTCTCTTAAAATCCAAAAAAGTCTAGGTGTTTCCAAAAACAAAACTGGAAGAAAAGTGTTAGCTAAAACATGTAGCATGATGATATAGATACTTTAGTTCAACTCTAAGAATAGAGTATTACGCTGTTTACTGAAGTAAAATAGGCATGGAATGCTTTTGGAGCAGCAGCTTTACGCTAAGCTCCACAGGAAAGGACCCCGGAGCTGGGGCGTTTAAACGTCTGAGACACACATACTTCATCCCGCTTTGTATCTCCTCTCCTGTTGAAAATCAATTGGACTCCCTACTCCCCTTTCACGAGCGTGTGAATGGGGATGAACTCGCCCTGGACCACCCCAAGCACCATCACAAACAGCTTTCACCGTGACCCCATTGGTGCACAACAGATCAATGCATGCTTCATTTATGGGACAGTGGTGTCTTAATTGACTAATTCGTCAAGTCGCATTCATGGTTTGTTACTGCTGCATTAAAAGTGGGATTGAAAAAAAAAAAGCCAGGCTGGAGGGAAACCTTTTTGGGGATTCGGTGTGTGTAAGTATAAAACATTGTTCAATTACTTCAGGAAATGAATATAAAGCAAAAAAAAAAATAAATAAATTACAATTGAATTACTTTTGTTATAATGTTAATTAATTACCAATAATGTAAAAAAAATATATATATTAATTCATATGAATTATAAAATGAAAGTATAGGTAATTAATAAGTTAATATTCAAAAGCAAGTTTATTAATATTAATTAAATATGAATTAATTAACCACTGAAGAAAATGAATATTGATTAATTACTTTTTTACTTAACTAGTTTAAAAATTGTGCTTTTATTAAATTTTTTTTAATTTAACAAGCTTGGGTCGTCTCTGGGCTACTGACCGGAACGGGTTCAAGTCACGTCGCTGTACGTCGCTCTGGACAGGGGCGTGTGCTAAATGCCGCAAATGCAAATGTAAATCTAAGTCACTGCCCCACCAAACTGCCACTGTTGGGCTCTTGAGCAAGGTCTCTCTGCTCCAGGGGCGCTGCATCATGTTTGTCCCCGTTCGCTAATTCAAGTTTCATAAAAAGCCGGGGTATGTGAAGAAAGAAATTCCCTGTGATGTAGAATATATGTGACAAGAAAAAGCCTTTTGAACTCGCAAAGACTAGTAATGTTAATTAGCTTCTGATATGCTAACTAATATTCTACTAGCATCTATGACGCTAGTATTTTTTGTTGTTTTATCACTAATATTGTTGGTGGAAAAGCGTCTAAAAGGAGATGACCAGTTAAGATACTGATACACATTTAGTTGATGATTTATAGCTAAAGGATGTCAACCGGACGAAAACGAATGAAAAGAATTACTATAGCATATTCTGAGACTTGAACCATCGTGTATTCTTTAGATCTTCTTGTAGCTTAATGCATCAAAAGCCGCATTGTATATTGTTTAGCTGAGATCAGTACATCATGAAAGGAAATTGTTCACTACTTATTTCATTTCTGGTCTCTTACATGAAGTGACACAAAAATGGAAGGTGGTGATGAAACAATGAATGTTTAAAGGCGATCAAAACTGAAATGTTTCCGTTCATTTTATAGCTCAAAACAGACTTTCTGGAGACACAAAAGCATTTCAAAGCGAAGTCCCATTCATAGCCATAAATCCGGCACTAATACACAGTATAAGCGTTGAAAGGTTGAAAGGTATAAGCATCATTCAGTCATGTTTGTTGTTTCTCCAGGCCTCAGTAGTGACCTTTTGATTTTTATTATTTTTCTATTTCCAAAGCGGGCATTTTTTACATATCTATCTTTAGCTCTGGAAAATACCACCCTCTTTAGCCATGGGATCAGGTGTCTCACAGCCATCAATCTACCAGCATTTACTGGATTTACTTGCTTTATGATTGAATGAAGTAGCAGCTGCTTAGTGCTCTGTAATTGGATGAAGCCACACGGCACTCATTAATTATTCATGAATCTCCTATCTTATTCTAAAGAATATCACTAATGGGAAACTGTAGTGTGCCTGCCAGAGCGCTGAAAACCTGACCAGGCTAATGATGGATGGGAGCTTTTGCTAAGGGGTAGGGAAAAAGAGAACGCTCGGAAGTGGTTAGTTATAGGTGGCAGTCCCTACCACGCCTATTAAAAAAAATTATTATTTTTGATTAGGCTTTTCTTGGGTGTTGTGATGCTTGAGAAAGTCAGGCCACACATTCTAGCTACAACTGGTGGATCTGCAGGTGTTCTCAAGCCAGTTCCATTTCTCCAACAGGTCTTGGCTCTATTTCAGATATGTCTGTTATAGCTCTAATGGGGGGGGTGATGAGGAGCCTTGTTTGTAAGGTTCCCAAACCTTCCCCACTTGCCCCTCTTGATTTCAAGATTTGCTTGAAGGCTTCCCATGATTTTCAAGCTTCTCGCATTATTTCCACCATCTGTACTCAACAGCCTATTGTTGCAGTCTCTACATACAACCTGTGACCAAAACAGATGTCATTTTCAGCCTCTACAGATGTGTAATGAATTTTATATACTTGGTTTTGATTCTATATCTAAAACACCAACACGTCAAGTGTTTTACACATTTTGAAGTCAAACCATGCCTCCCCTGGAGCTGTTTTATCCATCTTTAACAAATCCCAATCCATGCATTTTTTTCAAAAGACCATCTGGACGTCAAACCGCTGACATGACCATGGACCAGTGTGTTTGAAAGCCTGACCTGTTTTTTTCTTTTTTTATTTTTGCCCCAAATCATATGTCTAGCTTTCACTGCTACATAGGATCCGATCATTCCACTGGGAAACCTCACCAGTTTACCCCGATTGTTCGATAGAAGAAAAGCTCCATTGTCTGTGTTTTGCCTAAGTTTTACTCGTAGCAATTTTCTTTTAGAAAAGAAATACACATCGTGGTTTTTGAGTGGAAACAACATCGCAGTTCTAATTTTCATTCCTCATTTGATGTGTCATGAGATAAACTAGTGCAGGAACACAGTGTTGTGGATGTCAACGATTATATGTACAAGGACTCTCACTGCTCGAGGCATGGCAGAGAAAGACAGTGTTTACTGTGTATGTACCTTATTTGAGGAACACAATGTCAGCTGGCAGTCCTCTGCTTTCAAGCAGCTCAAACTACCATACAAGAGGAAGAATCTTTCCAACTAATAATGTCTTATCCCACACACCATCAAAGCTTTTGGTCTTGGTTGATTTCACCATGTGCTTACATCTGCGGCCAGAAAAAATGTCCATGTTATATTTTACGTACAAGCTCTTCCGGTGTCATTTATTAGAGTATTTACGGTAGATCCTATACTCCAGTACTTATGGTAGAACCCAACTGTCTAAAAGACAACAAAAGCTAAACCAAATTGTCTGTGATGTGCCATTTAGGCAATAAAACAAAATTTGTCTCATCAAAAGTGACTAATTATTGTGAAATAATAGTGTATTGATCGCAACGTCCTGCTGATGAGTTGTGCAGCTGATTTTCCTCATTGATTTCTTGCATACTGTCAATATTTCAGATACTCTTTCACCCTCCCCGGCAAAACTCAATGCTGATAATCAATAGCTTGAGGCTGAGGTAAAAGAAAGAAAGAAAGAAAATCACATGGGTGCAGGATTAGCTGTGTTCTTCTGGAAAAATGTAAAAAACAATGCCTGGTCAGGTTTCCTATTTTTTTAGCTGCCTACTATCTGGGGGAATGTTCTTATCTGACAGGAGTTGAACCTGATGCGATTCTAATTTATGCGATTTGAGATTCAATGTGTTGTACATTTTGAGATGCTTTTGTTATCTGAATGATTGGAAAGATCGGTTACCATAGTTTTCCTGTCAGTTCGAATCAGTCTGGCTAATCTTCGCTACACTTCCTTGCACAGCATTTTAATTCACTGGATGTTTTTTGTTTTTTTGCACCATCCTTTATAAATCTAGAGATTTATAGTTTCTAAAATATATCTCAAAACAAAACACGACACAAACCCCAGAACCAAAACTCATGCCACAATCATCTGAGCTTCTTGGCCTGAATCTGCATCTTGTGTTACCACATGATTGACTGATTGGATAATTAGCCATATGAGTTTTTTTAATAAAGTGGTTGTTTATATTTCATGATTAATTAATAATTAAGTATTTATATTTGGGTAATTATACAAATGAACATATAGTGCACACAGAATCCAAAAATCCATGAAATAAAAGGAAATCTGAAAAAAAAAAAAAATATGCAATTTGATTTTATTTATTATAATTAATTTATACCATGAAATATTTAAATACTCATTTCTGATTAAGTAAGGCATGCTTTCAAACTGAGCTTAATAGATGATTTTTGCACGTCATGGACCTTATACGGTGAATATGATGTTTTTGACAAATTTTGCTGGGCCACAAGATGAATTTGACAAATTTGAGTACAAAATTTCCAAGTAAAAAAATAAATAAATAAAACAGACACGTCATTTATTCGCACATTTTCCTTCTCTTTCTTTCGCTAATATTCTGTAATAATCATTTCTAAGAAAATCTAAATGTAAATGTACGTATATGCTGAAAATCAGTGATGTAAAACACCAGGGGGATCCAGACCTTTTCTCTTTTTCTTTTTTTTGGGGAAAATGCTGTATCTATGAGGTGATGTTTTTCACTTTCATCATCATGTATTTTTTTTTCTTGTGCTGAAGCCTGATGTCACACCTGTCACTGATCATTTCAAACGCACCGTTTCCTAGCTGCTTACACTTGTCTTGCTCATCCTCCGAATGTAAGCTTTTTCTTCATCGGCTAGCAGATGTTTTTGGGATATGTGTCTGGTAGGGAAGTAATATTTTTCTTTCATTGCATGTGCTCTGAAATGTAACACCAGCTGTGTATTACTGACAGAGTGACAGAAGCCATGCTGTACATACACACACACACACACACACACACACACACACACACACACACACACA
>JAAIIK010000023.1:3517107-3531200 GCA_014706435.1 Silurus glanis
CACACACACACACACACACACACACACACACACACACACACACACACTATAAACAGTTGGCTGGGATTTTTAAATAGGCTGTCACAATGTCTAAAGAGCATCAACACACGTGGACCTTATAACACTAATTAATAAAATAACACATACACATCATTTCACATACATTTATTGACTTTTTATGCTGTTTACTTTGTTCACAGTGTGTCAATTTGCCTTATTCTACATTCACCTATAAGCTGTTATAGCTCACTGGCAGCTTAGCCTATTCTATTTGATATGTACTCGCATTTAACGAGGTCATATAGATAGAATGAAATCAGGGTTATAGTTCCAATTCAGAACTTCCAGGTTCAAGAGGAGAATGAAGGAATTGCAGAAACATGGGGCCACAAATTTTGAGAAATACAAGAAACTTTCACTTCAGCGTCTGTGGCAAGACAAATTTTGCCAAAACCTATTCATGAAAATGAAGCGAAGCATTTTTGCAAATGGAGTAAAGAAAATGGAATATATAATATAATATATTCCACTCACTAACAAGTGCCATTATGTTATATTGTCAAAATGTTATGCCTGATCGGTGTATATCGCCTACACTATGCAAAGTCCAAGTCATGTGACTCGTTGCAGAGACTCAACGATGGACAGGATTAGAAATGAGTTTATTAGAGGGACAGCGCATGTAGGACGTTTTGGAGACAAGGTGAGGGAGGCGAGATTGAGATGGTTTGGACATGTGCATGTGCAAGGAGGAGGTTTATGGATGTGGTGAGGGAAGACATGCAGGTAGTTGGTTTGAAAGAGGCAGATGTAGACGACAGGGGGGTATGGAGACGGATGATCCACTGTGGCGCCCCCTAATGGGAGAAGCCGAAAGAAGAAGAAGAAGATCCAGTTGTAATGTATATAATATGATCCATAATAAAATCTATGGCAGTGATGTTTTCCCGTTTAGTGTAAACAGTATTTGATTGGCAAATGATAGTAAGCGATTCTCAGGTCATCGTGTTGAAAAGGTGATTTGCTTCACCAGGAATAGATTTTTCTATGTGACGTGTGAGAGATAGACAGGTCTAAATATGTAAGTGTGTTAATGTTAGTAAGTTAGTGTTAGAATTTATGAAAAGGTTTTTGATTGCTTTGTGATGATAATAAGTGACATGACAGTCTGTGAGTGAGTGTGTGTGTGTGTGTGTGTGTGTGTGTGTGTGTGTGTGTGTGTGTGTGTTTGTTACAGCATGCACGTATCCTCAGACTCATTATCATCACAAAGCCATTCGAAACCCCTCATCGCATAAAAACTAATGAGACCGCGGTGTGAATGGCACATTACCGCTCACGGCATTCGTGATGTCATATTACAGAACCTTCTATCGAAAATGTCACATCAACTGACTGTTCAACTTCATGTTTCTGCGTATTGCAGCAATTACATTTCGAGCATATAGCGTGCGTTTACGATGTCACACTGCTCGTCAATCAGTTATTAATGCTTTATAAGCGAATTCTCCAGTTACATTCCCGAAACGTTCCATGTGTTACCCACCAAATAACTTTTCATTTATGATGGAAATTACATTACTAAGATTCTAGCTATCATGACCTCTGTCTGAGCATTCCATTTGTGATGCCACGTTCCATTCGACGCTGGAAGAGATCCGTTTTTAGGTGAAGTTTGAAGACTGCTAGTGAGTCAGCTGTTCGGACATCACGTGGAAAAATTGTTCCAGTTCCTGGGTTCCAGAGTCTAGAAGTATGTCTTTCTTCTACCTTCAGAGATAGTGAAAATGTCTGAAATTCAGAAGTGTGGTAAAGTGCTGTGGAGCTGTGTGTGTTATTTATTTCTTAATATTTGAATGATATACTTTATAGAAATGTATTGTGTTTTTGTGTGGAATTGGGAATATTTACTTGTAAACTAAATTTGAGTTGCGTAATAATTTTGTAATAGGGACACCCACTGGTGAACAGTGTGTAGTTTTTTTTCAGTTGTGTGATCTAGCTAGCTGTGCGAATAAATGAAGCGAAAGGATAAAGACGTGTCTCATTTTTACGAATGTTTTTAGCTGAAAATCGTCCTCTAATGTTTGCCGAATCTCTGATCGGACGGCACATACGGTACGTTCGTATATTTTTGGTTTTGTTTGTTATTTTATACGTTTATGTACTGCGTGTAATGATATTGGGTTAATAATTGGCTTTGTAAGGATAAGAAGAAGAAGAAGAAGAATTGGCTTTGTAGGCGAGTCTCGGTCTTTTAAATGTGATGTGGGCAGCGACAGGAAGCCAGAGGAGAAAATGTAGCAGTGGGGAGGTGTGGGAGAAACTAGAAAGGTTGAAAACAAGCTGTGCATCTGCATTCTGTATCGGTTTCCGAGGTTGAATGTGTTTTAGAGGCAGAGCTGCCAGGAGCGAGTTGTAGTAGTCCAGTCATGGGATGACAAGAGATTGAACAAGGACCCGAGTGGCCTGTGAAGATTCGCCTGATGTTGTGAAGAAGAAATCAGCGCAAGTGTGCTAGATAAGCAATGTGAGAAGATCCTATGAAGTTGATAATCTTCACTGATGAATTTATCTGAACGTTTCAATCAACGCTCTTATCACTTCCACTGTATGTTTTGTGGTTTGACCTAATGACCTCCATGAGCATGCTGTTTACCACGTTTCTATTTAAACAAACGGTTATGAAAATAAAAGGTTTTTTTTTTTCAAACGAACCAGAAATAACCTACTTTATACTGTTAATACAGAGCTATCCTTGTTTCCAAGTCATACTTTAGTCAGACTTTCCTAACTGGAAGAAACACTAGCGAGAATGTAGGAGTGTGTTTTTACTGGTCTTGTTGGGGGTTTTTCCAGGGGGTGGGGGGTTAATGTCAGGGTATTTAAGTACTGCTTGCTGGAGTTTGGCCTATTCACAATGATTAGTTACATATGCTGCACTGGTTGTGAAATCTGACCCAGATGTGTGTGTGTGCATTTCTTTTTAACTTTAAAAAAAGTAAAAAATACTTCTTTGACAAATCCAAATAAAAAAAATCCCAGTCAATTCAGTAAGATCCATATCATGGTTTCATGCTAACTCCTTTCCATATGGCTTAAGAACTCAATTGGAAACGATTAGTCCTGGTATTAGTCTATTAATGGAAGAAAACACTATGAATAGAATGTCTGCTATGTTTTTACATATTTCTGTCAAAGTTATTCCACATTAGTCAAGTGTCACTCGAAGTGTCTCCAGCAGAATGCTACACGGCTATAAAGGTACAGGCTCTTGCAGCACTTTCTTGTCAAACAGTCATCCATTTTTAGCATTGATATCAAGTACACGTTTGCTAAATATGCTAGAAAAGGTTTAACAGTCAGCAGACAGCAGCTAGCATCATTCTCAAGTGTTTCTTCTTCATTTCATTTATCATTAGCTTTTGGGGACTTTAATATTCAGTTCGTGTCCTTGACTGTCTTTTCCTCGGAACGCTGACAGCGGCTTCGTAATCGTAATTCTTCCACGTCGTCAAAAATAAAGATGTATACGCTTGTCAAAAGAGTCATCTTTACGTCTTTGAGGGGGAAAAAAAGGGACAGTGTTTAAAAGATAGTCAGTTCCACATTGTAAATCAGGAAAGCACTGACTGACGATTGTTTTCTTATAGTGTCTTCAACTGTCCTGTTTGTTATGTCTGGATTATAAATAGCAGTTTGTTTGTCGTTGGCTTGATAGTGTAGGATTGGGATGGAAACTGGCCACGTGTGAGGGACTTTGTTCTCAGTTACACCATGATCTCAGACTTACTTTCAAAATAAGCATGTTTGAACTATTGACAAAAATTTCATTTATTCAGCATTTATTTCATATTTTCAGGCTTGGGCTCCACACGCTTGCGCTTGTGTCTGATCGCGCGCTTCAGTAGAAGAGACTAGGGATGAGGAAAATCTGACATTTTGTTAAAAGAAGTTGGTCAGTTTCACACACATGCTGATATTTAAATACCAATATAGAAATGCAGAATAATAAATATGACTTATTGAACTTTTTAAAATTTCTTTAACATATTGAAAAATTCTAAAAACAATTCATTTCTAATTCTAAATGGAAAAGACAAAAATTATTAGATACATTTTTTACATTTTCTCATTTTGTTCTTATGCGTGGTAATATTTCACGTAAAGTATCGTGTTCGTAGTTATTTGAAATTGTAATTGAGAAAGAGAGAAAGAAAGCTGAATTTATGCTGTCGGTGTGCACGCACTATATATATTTAAACCCGTATTGTAAGAAAAGACTTAAATTTGGTATAAAGATTTACAAAAGAGAAGATAGACATGAAGAAGATACAGATAGAAGATACACAAACACATTTTTGGAAACAAATTATTAATAAATAATGTAATATACCTGTGTACGGGATTTTTTTGGAGATGTGTTAATCATGACATCTCGTTTCTTCTCTTCAGAATATCGAACGTAAAATCAATAATAAAAAAAAAATATGTGCTGGAGTGGTGTCAATTCTAACCAGATATCCTGAAAGCTATGAGGAGAGGGATCAAGGTTCATAAATCAAAACTTGCAGACACTCTTTTACTACTTCTCTTATTCTGCTCAATTCACCCTGAAGGTTTTTTTCATTTTCCAAAAATGGTCCATTCCCTGGACTTTTCCTGCTTCAGCGGATAACCTCACTTTTTACCTCAGAACTGCTGCCATAATCGTAAAAGACTGACTTGTAATGATCTCGGGTCTCTCATACAAATCAAAACAGCTCTATACAGATAAACTGAATTAAAAAAGTGAAATTTGGCTAATATGGTCGCTGAATACTTACTTGGATTTCGATTTTATTATGCTACCTAGCTATTAGCTAACCTCCTTCGCTTAAGCAAACTGAGCGATTGATTTGTTCATGGATCAAAAATCCCCTACACAAGACCTCTCCAATGTCAGGAATATCCTTTCCAAGAAAACAAGGTCATTCAGTACATTCCTGGCACTCAGAATCCGACTCTCTGGAGGTCGCTGTGGAGCGAAAACAGGAGGCAGGGGAACAAGAGGCAGTGGGTGATTGATGAAGATTGACTGCTGCCAAGCCACATCACGCAGCTAGATAAGCCTGCCAGGCTCCTGTCTTTTTATATACGTTATGTGTCTTAAATCCAGGCTTTGCTCTGGCAACAAGGCACGTGTGGATGGTTGAAATCTTTCTAGAATTTAACCAGCTTTTTGTTTTTAATACAGAAAATGATATTTATGCAGTCTCGTGGAGAATGCTGGCTTCAGGAGCACGTCACCAACAATTACCTTGGTGTTGTTGTTCACTTTAATATACATATTTAATATCTACTGTAGCTAATATGCAGTATAATATGTAATTAAATACATTACACGATTTCTTTCCTGTTCCGACGCTTCAACAAATAGAGATTTCAACACAATGACACGTAGAACACAAGATTACTTTTCCCACAAATAAACAGTTCATGTTGGGGGGAAAAAAACACAGGGATTGTTACCAATATTTCCCTTTTGAAAAATGATGATTTATCCTGGTTTCTATTGAGTATAACCAGTGTCTGATCACTAGCTAGATGCTAGTCTTCCAAAACATTTTTACAAATATCTTTTTAATTATGTATGCTATGAAGTCCACCAACAACTGTAAATCATGCTTTTGTGGTGAACCAATCAGAACACGGCCTTTAAGATCCTGTCGCTTGTAAACCAGAAAAGTGTACAAAAGTTCTCAGATGCTCCAAACCATGTGGTACAGCTGTAAGTAAGAACTAATGATGATGTTGCTGTATGTATCAGAGAATACATTTTTTTTTATTTTTAATTTTTTTATTATATTTACTTTATAAATACTTATTAGAACAAACCTCTTCATTCTAAACACAAGCCAATAAAATGTAGGTATTAAAGGGTATATGGACAAAAGTATTTGGACACCTGACTTTTACAGTCGAATGTGACTCTTACCACAAAGTTTTCACAATGTTACCTTTTACTTGAACTAGAAGACCCAAACCTAACCCAGACCCAGACCCAAACCCAGCAGGAGTAAATAAGTATATAGATTGGACTGGAAATGGAACACAGTAGAGACATGTGGATTTATTGTAATCTCTGGAATTCGAAACAGCCTGCTGGGACTCCATAGCAGCAGTACATTTACACACCCACACACACACACACACACACACACACACACACACACACACACACACAAACACACTTCCACTTAGCAGGTTGCATGTTTGCAGTTCTTCTAATCTGGCCCTGGTTAACACTCCCAGCTCTTTCGGTGCCCATCAGCTTTATGCCTATGCCTATGTGTGTGTGTGTGTGTGTGTGTGTGTGTGTGTGTGGCTTGCACAAACTGAGACTGACACTCTTCTATGCCACCCCTGCACTCTTACCTGCCCCTTTAACACACAGATCATCGATTTTCCTTTCCTTTTCCAGATTATCCTTTGACTCCTCTGGATTGACGTCAGTTACGGTCGGGGTTTTTTTTCTTTCGTTCTTTTTTCGCTTTAGGATCATTTCCAACTTATGAAAGGCTTCTGAAGCGTCTGGCAGCAAAAGACTAAAGCAAAAACTCTTAAGATTCATGATTCCCAGCTGGCCTGTATTTCTAATGAATTATACATCTGTCCCTTGGGGTGGGTGAGTAATATTCCAGCGAACAAGCCGAGTTTATCCAATCCCATCGTTAGGGCAGAGCGTAAAAGTCGGGGAACTAGAAGTGCTTTCACACTTGTTAGGTCTTTTTTTTTTTTGTCTCAGATGTCAACACATGTTTTATATATAAAAACATTTTGGTCACCATGAAGTGCTTCAGAAGTAAAAATGCAGAGTTACATCTGGTTGTTTTAGACCTCGGCCAATCGGATCACATGTTGAGAGGCTAGTAAGAAAAAACAACATAGAGGAAAGATCTTGTTACTGAACCAATATAAGAGGTTAAGTATAGTTTGTGTTGAATTGACATTTCTTTTTTATAGAACATTGCCAATGTTGTAAAATATCTAAAAATGACTTTTTGTTACTTTCACCAATATTCATAAGACTTTAACTGTAGCTGCACATGGTGAAGTCCCTTGAGCAGCACAAATTCTCTTGAATGTTTAAGCTTAGAAAAGCCAATTATATCCTGCTAACCAGAGAATATTATAAGCTTGAAAAAAGTTTGTTAGCTCTTCTTAATTATAGCTAACCGTTTTTCTTTTTTTTTTTTAGGAAAGAAGGAAATGAATGGCATGCTAATGATTTTAAGTCAGTAGAAGGTCAAAACTAAATGGTTTATGCTACTGACCAGGGGGCGTCGAGTACACATTCTAAGAGCAATTGATCTTAAGCACCTACTTCAATTAGTGCGCCAGAAAAATGCCCACGCGTCTGGGGAGGTAATTAGATCTTGAAGAGTGAAGCCACCTTGATTTAATGCAGTCGTTTCATCATACACGCTGCTCTACAATGAGAAAAAGGCATTAACATCCTTGCTGGGTTTTTCACCTTGGGAGATTCATACACACACTGACCTCTGACCCCTTCTTTTTTACGCCTGCCAGTGCGGTTTTAACACCGCTCACACTTTTTCTGGCCGTTAATCCCATTTAAATCGGTTGGGTTCGCAGGGAAATCTGAAACGAGCAATTCGCTGACAGTTACATACGAGTCACTGGAATTCCAGATCAAACCCTGCGGGGAGGCTGCAAGAGCGAGCGACATGCTGAGCCGAGTGTGTATTAACTCGCATGTGCACGTGATGCTGTTTTCCAGGAGAGAGTCTGGAATGGGGATTTGATTCAGCCTTGGGGTTTGATTTCCCAATTGTCATTTGCCAGTAATCATACCATCTACAAGTGCAAACTCATCGTCAGATATGGTACGTATAGACAAATTCTGCTTTGTGACGCCTCCTATGTGGCCATTTTCAAGTTATAATAGCGTCATTTCTTACCTTTGGATGATCCTTGAGCAAAGTGGGGGGAAAAAAACATGGACGCCTTTACATCTTTACTTTGAGAACGTGTAAAGCTTATAAAAAGCTTCTGTAAGTGCACTTTACAGTTACATGCCTGACTGGCTATTGATTCTGTTCTATTATAGTGACCTTTATACATCCATGCAACATTCTGGACTGATTCTGAGGCACAGCAACAAGAGCAGACTAAAGCGAGTAGCTTCAGAAACAAGCCGGCGCTATCGATGACTCTAATGTTAATGGTTACCTTGTCAGAACAGTGAATAATAAGGTCAGTGTTATAGATTTACCCAAACACTGCGTCTGCATATCGACCGATCGAAAGACACAACTGCCGTAAACATATTCAAAAAGAAAGAGAAGAAGAAACTTACGTTTTTTTTACACTGGAACCAGTCAAAAGTTGGTGGACACCTGAGCATAACATTTGTAAGTTCTTTTAAAAAATCCCATTCCACATCAGTCCCCAATTGCTGTTATAATAAACTTTTTCTGGGAAGATGATGCTAGATGATGTAGGTTAAGGAGGCCTGGGGTGCATAAAGCCCACAGCATCGGCTAGGCGATTTTCGGCTAACATCCAGCCATTATGTTCAGTGTTATTTCAAGAAGTAGGCTGTTTATAACACTGTTACTGAACCACCATTCAGTAATAACCAATTTACAGATTTACAAAATTGTTTTAAAATCTTTTAAGAGCCACGCATTTAATTGTTTTACCTCAACCTCCCAGGTGTTCAGACAATCCTGGAATTGGAAATCACAGGCTTCCAATCACTGAATCAGAGCTCTCAGCGAGCTTGGAGATGTTCAAGGGTGCATTTATTTTCCCGCCAGACTCACCTGTATTCCTGCCAACAGGCTGACAGCTAAATGAGAGCAATACCATCTGGCTGTGACGGTTCGCCCTGTGCCAGTTGTTAAAGTGGCTCAGTCAGCATTAACCACTAATACCTATTTAGGATCAGTTCTAAAAACAAGTTGTTTTTCCTTCATTGAGCTTAAGATAATATTATTACAATTACTGAAAAGGTGTCGCTTCAAATCCAGCCACTGTTGGATCTCGACACGCCGTGTTTGGATCCTATTCTGACTCACTTGTAAAAAAAGAGTCGAGCGAATACATTTAAACGTCTGAAGATCCAGCTTCAGGCGGTATACTTCATATAAAATAACACCGTCAAAAATGATGGTATATTGATTTTGACTTTGAGTCGAACTGTTTTATTGAAAACGAATAAAGTCGTTTAGCAAGAATATGACCTAATAAATACTGAGACATGGTGACAGAAAAACAATACTAAAGTCTAGAACCTGTGTTAGTGGCAATATTGAAGAAATATGTTTTAGGATGAACAGGTCAGGAAATTTCTGCTTTCTGGGTTTTAATGACAGAGGATTCAAACTAAACATGTCTAAGGTAATAAATAAACCGAAGTGATTGGGAGGAAATCATCCTGTGTTGGAGGATTGCATGAGGTCGATCATTATGTGCTACAGAAATATGATTACTACTTTTCATCCAAATGACCTCGAGACTCACGTCCCACCTTATGAAGATTGTGGACCTTTAAAGAAGTAAATGTCGACCCCACAAACTTCCCGAACCATCTAGAGACGTACCAGTGCCAATTGGATCCCACTTTATGTGGAGTTTGGACACTGGACCTCTTTGAGTGTTTAAAGGCTCTGGCATGGAGAAGCTGGTGTTGGATCTGTGATGGTCGCAAATGTTGAGCTATTTTATGAGTTGCTCAGTAGCTCCTGGTTTTATAACCACAAATGAATGTAAAAGACTGCAGAAAGATCATCACTCATAATCTTACACTCCAGTGCTCATGTTAGTTCTCACTCTCCAGTGTTCTGTATTGTTTAAAGACTAGAATCACACTCTTGATATCACCCAAATGAGGATGGGTTCCCATTTTGAGTCTGGTTCCTCTCAAGGTTTCTTCCTCATAACATCTAAGGGAGTTTTTCCTTGCCACAGTTGCCATGGCTGCTCATCAGGGATAAATACACATCGTTCACCTTAACTCTTAAATTCTGTAAAGCTGCTTTGAGACAATGTCTGTTGTGAAAAGCGCAATAGAAATAAACTTGACTTGACTTGACTTGACTTGACCTCAAACTTGATTTTTGAGGTTTGCATGCTTAATCTTTTTTTTTCAAGGCATCAAGATCAAATTAAGGGGAGTAGATGTATATATTAGTATACTTTTTTATACTACTTTAGTATTGTTGAAATTAAATATTTGTAATTACATACCTGAATCTTAAAGGTATCTTTATCTCTTCTTTAGATTGACGGAAAGCTAGACATTGACACAAAGGTGAATGAACTCAGTATTGTGTTCAGTTTTGAGAAGAAATTTTCAAAAGAGAGAAAAAAATAAATTAAGAATTAACAGCCAATTTGTCATCGCCCGTGACCTTTTCATACTACACAATGTACAGTAATTAATTCTTCAGCTACTGTATCTATTTGGTTATGGATAAGCTGCCAGACTGCTGTGTGGAACGTAAGCCTTATTGTTATGGTTATTATTAGGGTTTCTATTCCAAAGTTCCATCATTATTATTATTAGGATTTTATTTCCAAATCTTTCCCATTCAAAACGCCACGTAATTGTTTTATGAAGAATTTGGAAGCATTTGAAGGCAGCATTGTGTCAGCATTTTGCGTGAGAACTATGCTTTCGTTCAGCCACTGCATCGTATCAAAAGATTTGTTTTACATTTATCCGTTTTTTAGCACTTATAAGTATAAATGTAAATATAAATGTAAATATAAGTCTCACCTTAAGATTTTCAAATTTATCATGTTTAATGTAATTTGTGTTAAATCTTTTTGTGTCTAAGTGATTATAATACATAATATAAATCGAGCTAGTTTGAAGTTGCATGTACTATATTACATGCCATGTTTGTAGCTTTTTATAAACAAATAAATGAATAAATAATATCCAGACAACTGTAAAAGTCCCCTAAAACTGGTGTCTCCATACAACAATGTGACAATGTTATTAATTGTATTAAACACTTGTGTTAATTAAAAAACTGTGACACTATGCTTTTAACCGTAATAAATGCTTTCCTTAATTTTTTATTTATTTATTTTTTTATATTTTTTGATTTGCTGTTTTTTTTATCAGAAAAAAAATCTCTGTCACATAATCAGATAGCTGAAATAAAAAAATACAAACTATCACTTACTACACCTACATGCAGCCATGATGTTCCATAGTACTATCATATTCTTGAATCTGATTGGTCAGGAAAACTTTACTTAAACACTTTATAATGGTCAGTAGGTTTCCGCCACATGAAAGTCTTCAGGACAAACGCATCCAAGCTTTCCGTTTTCTTTTTAATGCGATAAGCAGTTATTTCCTCTATCTTGTCGGGGAAGAAAAGACTGATAATTAGTTTCTGTGGAATTTACTGAACAATAAATGAAGAAAAAGTATAACATTTCGTCCTTTCAATTTTTGGCACATTTCCATAGTGTGAAATCAATTAAATATTTGTGGGGTGTGCTGTTTTAAGAAAATCATCAACCCACGAGCTTTGCCATCATTTTCCTGCAACAGCAAATTGTTGGCATGTTTTATTACTTTAATAAATAATAATATCGTGGACCTTGGTAATAGAGCTATTCATAGACTTTTTTTAATCACACCTGCTTAATTAAAAATGGATGATGTTATCTGTATATATTACACTCTAATTTATTTTTTTGAATGGGGATATTTAGAGTTGTCGGAAATTTGGCAGGTTTCCTTGGCCGCGGCAACTTGCTTTTGTCACACAAACCTGGCAATTCTGCTAATGCCTTAGTAAGCAGTCTGTAAAAGCTGTACTGTACTCCTCCTCATGTATATGGGCACTTTTCCATGTGGCTAAGTGGACAAGGTTGAGATAAACATCCCTCATTCCAGTTAACACTTTATTATTTTTTTGTGTGGGACACAGTGTTTCACTTCTTCATCAGCAGGCTTACAGGAGCCAGCTGTTTTCTCTCTGGTGCTTAAAAACGCTTTAAAAATGCTATTCTACAACATGTCAAGCATTTTGAGCGCACCGACTTTGCCATATGGGGCCACACGGACTCTCTCACACACTTGGCAAGCCAGAGAGGAGTACGATTTTAACCCTGTAACCCTCCCAAAGCGCTGATTGTGTTTATTTTTTGTTGATATTACGGTACTCTTGTTTTGCACAGCATTTCAGGATTTGCAGTAAATCCAGTGCTAGTTAATGTAAAAAATGGTGATTACTTGGAAAATGTAGGTTGCTGGTGTGGTTTTATTGCTTACAGAACACATGGAATGGGATTAGGAGTCAAGCATGTGTGTGTTTGTGTGTGTGGATGTGTACTTATACCGGTGACAGAAGCTCTTGGTCTTGATGGACGTTCTCCAGGCTTCAGCTGACAGCGCCATTATGCGGCTCGCGCCTCTCGTCAGCCAAAAGAACCACAAAGCTCCACAAACTAAAGTGTGTGTGTGTGTGTGTGTGTGTGTGTGTGTGTGTGTGTGTGTGCGTGTGTGTACCGAGAGAGCACGCTCCTGACAAGTGCAGATTGTCTTGTCCTTCTGATGTCACTCTGCACAATTGTTTGTGCCTCTCTTTCGCCGGCTCTTCCATCCAACACAAAGGCGTATTTGTAAAAAGAAAGTCAAGCGAAGTTTGGGCCATAAATAAAAATCGAATAAAATCCTTTCAGGTCAGATATTGCTAATATTATTCGACTAGCATTAGCAATGAAGAGGATTAACTTTTGGTGTGGATGCTAAGCATAATATCATGACAATTTCTGGAAGGACATGTTTATGTTACATTTTGAGAAAAAGTGTTGTTACACAACATGTCAGCACAATACGTTTTCCACCACAGGAAATCGAAATTTGTGATTTCTGGGTTTTCAGATTACAGGACACACTACATTTTTGTTTTTATTTTCACTTCCTGTTGGAAATCCTGTAATGTTACCCTTCTAATGGTAGCCATGACAATTATTAACCTTTACAAATACAAAAACTCATATCTTCCCAGAAATCCTGTCAGATTAGCTAATCGTTAACTAGCTTGCTAGCAAATTCTCATGTAATTATTATAATTCAAATCTTCACAGAAATCATGTAAAGAATTAAACTTGCCCACTATGAATAAACATTGTTAACATTAAACAGTAAAACTCTCTTAAATATTATTGTCAGGTTAGCTTATATTAGCTAGCTTGCTATCATTAGCAGTGTATGCTATAAAGATTAGCAGCATTTGAGGTTGATATTATAAAACATTATTAAGCATTACCTTTTAATATTTCGAAAGCATTAATAGTTAGCATTAATAGATTGAAACAATTAGCAATATGATTGAAAAGATTTTTAAAATCCTGTCAGGTTTTGCCAATATGTGCTGACTAACATTAGCATAAGTCTCCATGTGATTTCTGACATCTGATCTGCAAATTTTCTATGTGTGTTACCAAAATCTGAAGAAAAGCAGCAGTTGCTGAAAGAATGATTGCTTCTACATGCTATAACTTAAATGAGACCAGGAACTAACTTGTCTTCCTGACATTCTATAACATTAAATACAATTATAAATGATTACAAAGCGTGCCGTTTATTCACAAATGACAAATTGTAATAATTGATAATTCGCGGAAGAAAAATAGGGAATAAAAACACAAAGTGCTTGCTGTTATTGAAAAGAAAAATCTAGATCAGTGTAGCACACTTATTATTTTCCCATGATAGCACATCCTGTCCGAGGTGTTTAATTCCCTATATAATGCATACATACGAATGAAGACAACAAATAGGGGTTTGTCTGCAGGCAAAAAATGGGGGAAAAAAAAAATTGCGAACAACAAACACTGTCCTTTTTCAGTTGTCCTTTTGAGGTTCTTCAATTTAATCAGGATTAGTGGGCACAAGTGACGGTAAGTAGCCTGCTTATGATCATGGTGGCTTTGTGCTTTCGGTGTGGTTTTATCACTTGGAAAAGATAGTTAGAATGGGATTAAGGCACTGAGTGGAGCTACAGCGTGTGTGTGTGTGTGTGTGTGTGTGTGTGTGTGTGTGTGTGTGTGTG
>JAAIIK010000023.1:3540283-3565609 GCA_014706435.1 Silurus glanis
GTGTGTGTGTGTGTGTGTGTGTGTGTGTGTGTGTGTGTGTGTGTGTGGGTGAATGGGTGGGCGGATGGTGGACATGGAATAAACACACTGTTGCTGCTAGTTTGGTGTTCTGGCTGTGTGTCATTAACACCACTAGTACTGCTTTGGCCTCAGGCTCCATCTCACAGAAACACACACAAACAAACACATCTATTTTTCTGTGTCTCTTTACGTCTCTCGTTCTTGCTGCCTCTCAGCTCCGAGGTTCATCTCCTTTATTTTGTCGTCCTACTGTCCCACACCTCTTTGTGGAATTGTTTAGATTATACTTGTACTTATATAAGTACTTATGTACTGATACTTGAGATTTTCATCTTGTTTTAATCTTTACCTTCACTCTTAAGTTTTTATGGAGCTCGCTTTTAAATATGGTTCTTGTTTATAGTATGGGATGTGAAAGAGGGCAGATACCAAGCAGAGGTCCATTTTTTTTTCTTTTCATTTTGCTTCCTTTGGCTTGTCGGCTTTTCTTTCTCTCTTTCTGCCTCCCAGACAGGGCAGAAATACTCCAGACATCTTGACAAGACTTTATAGAAAAAGGTTATAATAATAATAATAATAATAATAATAATAATAATAATAATAATAAAACCCACCATAGCCAGGAGATGTGGATTTGGATATATCCAAGACAAGTTTTCCAGTTGTAAATCTTGAATATGAATGGAGCTAAAACAGGGCTAACAGTAATAGAAACAGTAATGGAACCCACTTCCATAACTCATTCATATGTTCCAGATTTTTTTTTGCGTTTAGTGATAGAGGTTACAGGAAAAAGAATCAACGCTCAGGTCACGGAAGGCATTCCGGCATAAATGAAGTCACTGTTATGCCTTTAAAGTTTTATCATATACAGATTTTCCCCGTGTTATGATGGTTCTACTTATGTTTTATCGATCTTACGATGACGATAGCGATGCAACAAAATTGTACAAACATTGAAAGTTTTGCACGGTGTGCAAACGCAGTTTAGTTTATACAGTATGATACTATAAATTGCTCTGTTTTGCTTGATCATGACCTGCCATTTGTTAAATTGTTGACACATTTCAGTACACTGCCGCATACTGATCACCATTCTTTAAGACTCCTGGGTAGGCTAGGCCATGTCTCGACTTAGGATATTTTCAAGTTGGGCTCATAGGAACACATCTCTCCTTCGTAACCTATTGTTGTAGAACATCTATGAAACAAGTGTTCGTTATATAATGTTACTATGAGTCATGTTCCAAAAGTCTCATTTTTTTTTGTCTTGGCATGAACAAGATTACACTAGAGACTTTTTCTCTGAATGAACCTCTCTTCAGTGACAAAAAACTAAATATCATCAATTAAAACCATTTTAAAAAATCTGTTTGTGAAGTGCTCTTTATAGAAGAGACAGTTCTAAAAAAATGTTAAAAAATTACTACTATAATCGAGTGTTTTAATTCATACCGGATTATATTCAGAGTTGCAGTTTGTAGAAAAACATCAGGAGTCTAGAACCTTCCTGTGAGTCGAAGTGATAAATGATCTAATAGGCTTTTGATATACTCAAAAATAGATTATTGTACAAACATTAAATACACTATATAAACAAACGTTTGTGGACACCCGACCATGAAATTCATATATTATTTTTCTCATCTCATTCAACATTTAATCCCTATTGCAGCTTTAATAACCTTCATTCTTCTGGGAAGATGCTGCGCTACATTTCAGAGTGTTATAATGAAGATTTATGCTTATTCATCTACAAGGTTTTTAGTAACAACAGCTACTTATGGGGAGTGAGGAGACCTGAGGTGCAATCACAGTTCCAGTTCAACCCGAAGGTGTTCAAAAGGGTTGAGTTCAGAGATCAGGACACTCAAGAACCACATATGACTGGAAAAGTCAAGTGTCCCTCAAAGAAAATGAAGAATAAATGTTGGAGATCATTGACCTGTAATATGTTATTGATTGTTTGGAAAAAAAAAAATCATCCCAGCAAAGCATCATTGCAGCAAGTTCACGGAGGAGAACACATTAAATAACTAACGCTATTCTGGCATACGACTCACTCTTATTCCACTTCCATTGGGCTTTTGAAAGAGCAGCACACTCCACCCCTTTGTCCTTGCTCACGGGTGGATGAATTATGCAGCGCCGCTGATCCGTTTTGGAGCGGATCAGCGGCTCGTGTCCGGACGAGGAGCCGTTGGCAGCCGTGATACCTTCTGATCGTAATTCAGCTCTCTGCCCTCGAAAGCATGGTGTGAAATTTCGATGTGGATCGAACGACGTGCCAGTCAGAATGCGTGCACTAGGCTTAATTACAACGCAGGGCTCTGGGTGTCAGTGGCCTTGTCCTTTCAGCATGCTCCACTTTAATATATCTGGTGTCTATGGCTGCAAACGATGTGAGCAGTAATGTGACCAGAATTATAGGGGTGAGTCTGAAGATCCACCACCGTGGTTTTCAATCTTTGTTTTATTGTTCCAAAATGAATATTTTCTCTCTACACACGTCACACGATATAAAAAATCCCTTCAGTATTTGTGCTGGGTTTTAGTCTGTTGGCATATGTACTCCCCTGGGTATTGATTTTACCCATTAGTGCACTTAAAGTAATAATAATTAAAAGAAAATATAATACATGAAATATACTGTATAACAGTCATAGTTTTGGCATAACTACTGAAGAAATTTAGTGTTCATAAACATCCAGATATCACACACCAAATCTCAAACTAACAGGCAACAGTTACTTGAAATACATGAACAATGTAGACATTTTCCCCAAATTTCTACAAGCTTTTGCTCCTTAAAGCAGTTTAATCTCAAGCCAAGTTTCTTCCCACAGAATGCCACTATAGAGGACTTATTTCTCCAAAAATTTCAGGTTCATATCTGCTCCCCACCAGGGCTTTTCAACTTGAAATTCTGCAGAATTAAAGAAAAATTAACCACATTCTCGTGATTATTAAAAGAAAAAAAGTTTTAAAATCTTGAATGTTCTGCACACACATTTCAATTACCTGGGTACCCACTAAAAATCTAAGGCTGAGACTCAAATAAATTGACTTTGATAGTTGAACTGCAAGCTTGCACATGACATTAGCACGAAAAGTCTAAGGAACAAGAATGTGCGATTGTTATTCAGATCAGATTTTGTTCCAAGGTAAATGTTCTGTAAAAACCTGTACAGTGGAACCTCTAGACTCGTGACCGCGAGAGTTTGCGACTTTTCATTTGGATTCATTTGGATTAAGTGTAACTCGCAAAAAATCTGATAGTTGGCGAGAACAGATTTTGTACTAATAAATTACATACAAATGTTTGAAAAACAATTTTATTATTGTATTATTCATTTAAAGTAGTAAATAAAACATTTATGGCAAGTAATTCACAAGTTTACAGTACAGTACATGTACAATTCCCCTTGCAAAAGGAAGTCAAAACCTCGCGATTTTTTTGTTACTCGCAAGAGGTCATAGAACGTAACCCCCGTTAGTATCGAGGTTGCACTGTATACCCAAAATTTGTTGTTTGCTGTCATGGTTGAACCAGGGAAAATATTATAATAATATACGACCTAGGTGTCAGATGGATTTAGCACTTGGTGGCAACATACAGTACATTATATATGCTGTAATTGTAAAAAATTGAAAAAACTTGTTTTCACCGCAGTTCTAAAGTGCTTATAAACTGAGATGATTTGACTGAGTGATGTGCATAGAACGAACAGATAAACACCATACCCATGGCACTTTTCAGGCGTGGACAGATTATTTGACGAACATTTGACATGCTCTTGATCTCATTTGTTGTTTGTCGTTGCCTATAGGCACAGTGTCTCAGTAAGGAGCTTTGTTTTTCTTCTAACAACCAGAGGGAAAACAATTCACATACTTCAGTTCTTTTATACATACATTGCATAATTCAGGATATAATTGTATCCATAATGAGCCAGAAGTGCCAGTAGTGAGGAAAAATTCCCTGGATTGAAATGATGAAAAGAGAGGAACCAGATTCAGAAGAGAACCCATCCTCATCAGGGTACTGGGATATTAAATCTGTTTGTATAATTTGTAGTACAAAGTAATTTCTAAGTATCTAACTAGTTCCTTGAACAGTAATCTTTAGGGTGGCCATGCTATCCATCTTCAGCAGTATTGGGCAAGGAAATGATAAGAAGTTCCTTCAGAAGATCTGGAGTCAGAAGGGGTCTGGATCACTGGTGTCTTAGTTTACATTAGTGGCTCAAAGGTCTTAGGGTTTTTAAGCAGAAATTCAGCGGGTCAAGCAATACTACCACCAAGCTTCCTCTGCACTTAAGCAACACCACTGATACCTTTGTGCTCGAGGGATGTGGTATCATAGCTGACTAAGATGTTTTCACTAGAATATGTAAGGAAACATTTTTACCACAATATAAGTGCCAAAGAACAGCTTGTTCAAAAATCCTGATGATCACAATTCTAATGCCATTTGACTACTAAAAATGTACTTAAAGGTTTATGTAAACAAGAAGGAAATAATTTTAATTTCTAATTGGTACTTTGTCGGCTTTGGCATAATTTGAATAAGGTATAACCTGACAATAATATTGAAAAAAAAAAAAAAATATTAATATCAAAACGAGTCCCCAATTGGTCTTTTTTATTTTTTTATTTTTTTTTATCTTCATAAAACAGGACTATGTGAAGTAAAAGTGATGTAAAAGCAGCCGGAGAGATAGAGCTTTCAGCTAAACGTAAAAGTAAAAGCCTCTGAATAAAAAAAAAAAACCCTTTACGCAGCTCCGGCTCTTATACCTCATGAAGCGTTTATAGCCTTGGCCTGTCTGCCTGTACACTGGATAATAGCTCGGCTTCATCCTCTGAGAGGTTCTGGAATGAAAATGTTCCCGACTGAGAAATAGTGACAGACGTCGCTTCTGTTGGCGTGCAGCTTGAAACTTGTCCTGGCCGTTCGGGGACTTTGATTTAATAAAACCAGTCGAAGGTGTCCAGAGAATGTCTGGAAAAGAATTAGACAATTGAAATGAAGGGATCTTCAGTTCCTGTTATCCTATCCTAGGGCATCTTCTCACTGACAAGCTCATTTTCATCGTGACACTTTTGTCAGAGGGTTTATGTCGGTGTGTGAGTCAGAGACATAGAATGTGTAACGGTTTCAATGGTTATAATGGGAATTGTAATGGCATTAATGATCTCTACTAGTAATTTTTCTGCCTTCTGTATCTAGTTGTATCTAGTGGATGCCATTTAAGACCAATGGAACAACTATTTGGCAGCTTTGGCAACTTGTAGATCACATATTGGTACCTACTGGACACCAGTAGGGGCCATCAGGACACTATTAAGCATCCAGTAAGTTTTTACAGTGGTTTAATGGTAATCATTTAACGATGTGGGCAAAGGCAATACGTAATGGAAACCATTTGATAATAATGTTTCTGTGCTTAAAAGCTGATTTTTGATGGTTTATCTCGTTCTACTGTGAATATATGCTCATGCAGTAAAAATCTGTAAAAGTTTATCACATATTGCCAGTGTGTTTGTGTGTATTAGTGTGTTTACTTAGTGTGTCCTTGCAGATGGGATAAAGAAAATCGGTAGGATTCATATATTAGATTTATTCACATTTCTTAGCTTGATTGGCTAAATCCTTGAAAGAATGAAAAAAATATTTATATCCATAAATCCATAAAATCTTCAATGCTAACTTTAGCTGGCAGGCTAGGACGCATCACTATGCCAGGATTTCTGAGAGAAATCCATTTCCTAATCTGGAAATTACACAAAACCTTTACTGCTAATATTTGCTAGCAATTCTGTGCTGTGCTAATCTGACAGGATTTCTGTGGCAATTGATCTAATCTCCATGATATTCACTGCGCTAATGTTTGCTAACAAGGCTATATTATGTACTAATCTGACAGGATCACTGAGAGAATTTTCATAATCACAATAATATTTAAATTCTTTGCTAGCGTAGTTAGGATGCGCTAGTTTGACAGGATTTTGAAGATGCTTATCATTTTTATTGCTAATGCAAATGCTCACAGCGCTGAACGGATGAAAATATGCATAAATTATAGTCATATGTTATATATAACAGTTTATAATGGTAATATTTGTCTTGGATATCTAAAAAATACTTTATCTTTTTGAGGGCTAAATGATGTGTAAATGCACAGGCCTCCTTCTGTCGCTTGTCCTTTAAACACAAAGGCCTTTTTGAACACAGATTACTCTATATCCATTTTTTTTTCAAGCTCAGTGACCTTTAAATTCAGCGAGTGATGTAGTTCTTGATGGAGCCACAATTGACACTTTGCTCCATGTTTATGAGGCAAAGAAAACGGATCATTTACAGGTCAGTGTGCTTGAGGACTGAGGAAGCGTCAGACGACATCGAAGAGTAACTTATATCACACAGGATTTTGTACAAGAGCAGCTCTGATAGTAGTTTTAATATTTTTATGATAGCTCGTTTTAATGTTTTTGTTTCTATAGTAACTACGTTGAGGGGACTTGTATGGCAGTTGTGCCATATAATCTAAGACTGCGTAATAATCATATTCTGGAGCATTTAACATTGTATACACAAGGGCACAACACACACACATACAAACACATACAAGAGCATGACGACAACAAAAGTGGGACTGAAATAGATCTAAAAAAGTGCTTGTATTATTATTTTTTGAACGTTTTTTTATAATTATGGATTATAATGTTAATAATGAATTGATTAAAGACTAAGCTGTTAATCAACAAAGAGAAATATAGCGAAGGAGACATTTTTTCTGTCCCCAGTGTCAGGATGAGTACACTTTCCACCAGATGAAAGTCTTCAAGCTAAAGGTCTTTCCTTGCTTTTATTTCCTCTTTCCTCTTCTTTTTGAATTATTAACTACAACAGAAAGGAGAAAAATTCTGCGTGAGAATCAGAGCGAACTAGTTTTGCAGACATGCCAGAGTATTAGAGTTAGCTAACCGATAATAACATTTGAAAACTATTGTGGTTAGACTGTAATACATCAGGGCCTGGGATTATTAGAAAGTAATATATTTTAATAACATTACAATGCATAACAATTCATTTCACTAATTGCTGATGTTTTCCTGTAAACCCCCCCCAGTCCCCCAGTTTTCTTCAGTATATAACTACCCATAACTAACTGTCCCCTTTTATGTTATAAAGTACATGTCTTAGGTTTGGCATTTTGGCCCAATTTGACAGTGGTGTGACTTCGAGACAACTGCAGGTGTTCTAGAATAGGGCTATAGTTTATTACACCAGTCTCAACAACTGATACCAAAGTCATGTTGAAGCTACAAAGTCATGACATTTTAAGCGGGGCAACAATCTTCTGGAGTAATAGCACAATGTCCTGAAATTGTATTCTAGAGAGACACTAGAGTACTAGTGTGCTGGAACAATTTCAGTGTATTTCAGAATCTCACAATATTGTAAAAATAAAAAAATAAATAAAAGAAATATATAAAAACAATAAAATCGTTTTCAAAAACAGCGCTATGTTCATCGTAGTCGAACAATGTGAGGGTAATCTGTGAGGGGAGAACGCTGTAGTCAATATGATGCCATCGTGTCCGTGTTGTGTTTTGTATACTGACCATAATGTTCTAGAGTATTTCCTTTGTTCTAGATTGTAGCTCAATCATTCTGTAAAATGACCCAGAGGTTCTAGAATTACCTGTCAATGTTTTAGAATAATGAGTCTACCAGAGGGGCCATGGTGTTTTAGATTAATACTAAAAGACAGCCGTATCCTGTAGCCGTTGTATTTCCATGAGATTCTAGGGTATTACTGTTATAGAGAAATTTCAGTGTGTTCTAGAATTTAACAAAATTATGGAATAATAATGCCATAGTGTACCAAGAACAATGTGATAATGTGTTTGCATTTAGTTGCTCTATGTTATCGTAATAATGGCACAATGTTCTAGGAATCTAAACAGCATTGTCAAACAATCTGTATTCTAGAAAATCACATGGTTGAGTGGGAGAAACACCAAAGGTATTATAATGTCATCATGACCTTATTGTGTTTTACGGGCTCACTTATAGTATTATGTTTTTTTATTTTTATGGGGTTTTTTTTCTAGCTACATCATTCTGTAAAATTGTCCATTTTTAAAATAACGAGTCTACCATAGGGCGAGGGTGTTCTAGAGTATAATAGCACAGTACAACGGAGCGATTGTACTCTAACCAGATTCTAAACACGTGTTGTAGAATAAATTGAATGTGTTCTAAAATGCCTTATTATGTAATAATGCTAATACAAATAATACCATAGTGTTTAAGAACCTAATAATCATAATATGAATATCATTGATATCCATGTTTCATGAGCTTACAGTTTTTTAGAGTGTTTCATTTGTTCTAGGTTTTAGAAATATCTCGGAATGTTTTAGAATAATGATGCCGTCATAGGGTCACGGTGTACAATGTCATTGTGTTCTCAAATAAAGTCAAAGTAAGTGTTTCTTCATCATTGAGAATATCCAGATAAATTGTAATAGCAGTCTTGAAACATATTAATAAATAAATCAATGAATGAATTAATTAATGTCATCCACCACACAGTGCTACTACTTTCCCCAATTGTTGTTAAACCCCCAGTGGCTTATATTGTGAAACAGAGCTTAAATACAGGGAACTTAAATAATCAGTGAACTTTTTTCAGCATTTTAAGATGGCACCAGGCTGCATCGTTTGAATCGCTCAGAGCGGACTGTCAAACATCCTTTCCCAATCTAAGCAGTTTTCATTCATGGTCATTATCATTTCAGGAGTATACCTGGTGCACCAAATGATTTTTTATGTTAGTCAGTTTTTATTAATAATGCATGTCGACAGAGCGGGCTGGCATTAATCAGCTCTCCTGAAGTTCTAGAACATTCTGAATTTAAGCAAAAATTAAATCTAAAGTAATGGGTGGTGGTGGAAGTGTTTAATGACAATAGTGGAATAAGACCAAGTGTGTTAAAGCTAATTATTATCCCGTATTGATCGGGGACTCAAAGCTTTAATAAGACGTCAGTAAGAAACAGTGAGGCTCTAAAGCAGTCTTGATTCTGTACCACTTGATTGGAGAGTGGTCTCTTTGCCTGTCAGGCAATTGTACTTCTTTCCAAGCTCTTTCAAAGATAGGATTGCTTTACAGTATGTACAAAAGTGGTGACTGTTAGGAAAACAGAACAAAACAATCTTAAATAACCCTAAAATTAAGATTGTTTCTACAAATGTGGATTTCTTTCAAAATTCTTTTCAGACAACTTGGCAAAAATATACCGAATTATAACGCCAGGTTCTGAGTTTGTCCATAGAAACTACTTATAGATAAACCCTGAGAATGAGTATGTTCCAGGTGTTAACAGCATATACACTTTCTTATATTTTCCTTATGTTTCATTAATAGAGCATTCAGTGAGCTTAAAACTGAATTTGATCCAGCCTGACAGAAAGATCGAAATTTAGACAGGTACTAAAACCATTAAAAGCCTTAAAAGCCAATAAATGTCAAGTAAAATCTATTTGTAAATGAAAGAGGCATTGTAATGATACTAGTATGTGTAATACGGTTCTTATTTCTGGATGCGGTGTTTTAGAGTAAGCTGTAGCCTGTGTATTATATTTAAATACTGCAGGGGGGGAAAGAGCTGTACAAAAGTACTGTTTAGAATCTTATACTGCGAGGCATAGGCTCAGGAAGTCCTGCTGTGGTCTTAAAGCGCTTGAGGATTTTAAAGCTATTTTAGAGGAAAAAACGGTGTATCATATAAGAAAGATCTGTACTAAAGATCCAGTTATTTAAAACGTGGTTATGCGGAGGTTAATATAGTCATTTAAATGACTACCCTGAGTAAGAAACTGGCCATGAAGTGGGCAGCGCGCCATATATTTCTATTCACTATGTGATAGGAAAAATGTCTTCCTCACTATGAACCCAGTGTTGTTCATCCTTTGTTGAATCTCCAGGTACCTCATTGCCTTCCACTCTGATCTGTGTGCTACCGTAGACACCAGAAGTTCTTGACACTGATGGTTCTGTTTTATTTCCTCCACAGCTGCACTGCTCCGCAAGGGTCAGGTCTTAGACCAGTGTAGTTCTCACAGCTGTAGGACTTGGCAGCAACCATTAGCAAGAGCACAAAATCTTTGGTTTGATTTTAAACCGGAGATACTTCTCTGATCACTTCGCATTACCCACTAGACTTATGTTTCAGAACATAATTACTATTCTAACCACAGAACAGGCTCAACTGCTTTTATAAGCCCTGGTTATTTTTCTTTTCTACCATCCATAGTTTATAACCTCTTAAAATTCTTTCCGTTTACTGTGTTCTCTCTACTGGGGTCACTCACAAGAATTAAATCCAAAACCCTAGGTTAGAACTACACTTGCATTCTAAGATATGTAATAAACCTCTGGAGGCGAGTTACTCAGGGGCCAGGACTTTTACCTCTATTCTAAATCATTGGTCGAAAAGGTTCTGCTGTCAGAGCTGCTCTCATCAACATACAGTATGCAAGATCTCCTTTTATCATCAACACTTCCATGATGAAATGAGCCTTTGGCTTTACTCAGCCCTGACACCTTATTCTGCAAACATTCTGCTTAAGACCTTCTTCTTCAGACAGTAACTAGGATTCACCTTAATTTCTCTGGACGTATCTTGCATTCTTTTTTTATATCTAGATTTAACATTTATGGCATTTGGCAGATACCTTTATCCAGAATGACTTGAAGAAGCGCTTTGAAGTCTCCACCAATAAAATCATCCTGATACTGGTCCACTAGATCATGGACTAAGAATACGATCAGTCTTTGTTGCGAAGGTAATATAGTTTAAAATGCTATATTACAAACATACATGAAGATGGCGTGCGGCACTTCCCTCTGCAACTGGACCCTGGACTTCCTGACTGGAAGACTATATATGGTTGAAATGACAATAAACACTTCTTGACTTGAGAAGATTTTTGCCTCAAGTAGTGTCTTGATTCAGGTGTTTCTTCTACCTTAAAATTGATAGGACCAGTCAGGATCATGGTGCAGTGCAGGGTGAGATAAGTACTGTGAGGCGGAGGGGTGTTGGTCAGTTTTTGGCTTTGTAGTATTTTAAATCTGATGTGGCAGCTCCAGGGAGCCTGTGGAAATAATGTAGCAATAGCGTGGTGTCCGAGAATCTAGGAATGTCATGCAGCTGCATTCCGGATCAGTTGCGGAGGTCGAATGTTGCTCAGAGGCAGACCTGGCAAAAGCAAATTGCAGTAGTCCAGTCTTGAAATGACAAAAGATTGTACAGGTACTTGAGTAGATAGCAACCTTTCAATGTTGTAAAGAAGAAATTGAATATCAGATTTTGGTTTGGAGTTTATTGAATGTGTCTTGCTTTGAGTGCATGTAGGTTCTTTTTGATACCACCTAGAGCACTTCAATACTGTATGAATCAACTGTTATATAATACAATGGAGTAAATGTAGAACATTTCCATTAACACCCACTAACTACGCACCAACTAATAACCCCACTGAGCGTGTCCATTTAAAAGCTCACTCCCTCATGTGTCAAGTATACACAGGTGGTGGCACGGCTTTTAGAACTTGTGGGTGCTGCTAAAAATGGTCTTACCACTTGGGCATTACAAAGTTGCATTTCAAACTGCCTCGGATTTGGGTTTTCGTTGGTAAAACAACATTCTACTTGGCAAAGGTGGGGTTCTAAAATATTCTACTCAAGAAATGCTACTGTTAGTTCAATGAAATTTTACTTAAAATTAAAAAATAAAATAATTAAAATTTACTCAGTTATTTTTTTTTTTTAACAGCGGTGGGGGTGGTGTATAGGGGGTATAGTGTAGTTAAAAAATGGCAAGGTTGTATAAATCGCAAGCAAAAAAAAAAAACACTACAGTCCCTGACTTGAGATTAATATGATTTATGCATTTTGCAGGCAAAAAAAAATCTCCTGTTATAATGTTATTTATGATAATGAGAGAACTTACAAACGCAGAATCAGAATTCTGACAGTAAGCGTACGCAATAAACAACTATCGATTCGACGGCATTTATCTTTCAGCTGGATCTGCATCACCGGCTAGTCTGTATTGTCTGTCTCCTTCTTTCTTTTTTGTGAGTTTTTTAGTGCATTTATTCTCCATCAATCAATCAAATTTTCCAATGTGATCCCCCACCCCTTGCATTATTTAGATTTTTTTTTTGTTTACTAATTAACAGATATGACTTAAAATGTATTTAAGCACAATAACACAACTTAACAAACATACTTAAGTAAAAGTGAAATTACAGGTTTTAAAATCAACTTTAAAAAGTAGAAGTACACAAAAAAAAAACCTACTGAATTACAGTAACACGAGTAAATTTGTTACTTTCCACCTCTGCTACTTGGTTATATTCCTGCTTGTTTACTCAAACCTTCACTCTTTTATGAAATATTCTGGCATGTTTACATATTATTAGCTCTGGCTCAGGCGTTCTTTTTTTTTTTTATGTTTTAATGCTGATTTTCATCAGTATACTATGTGAATAAGCTTAGCTTCTTACACAACCTTCAAAAGTCTTAGCCGCCATGTTGACGGTCTTAACAGATTTATTACTTACAGTGGAAATTAAGGATTGGCTCATAAATTTCAGGGTATTGTCATCATAAGACTTCAAAATGTTATTTTCTTCTTAAAATAAAACTTTATTTAGCTGCATAAAATGTGCATAAAAAAAAAAAGAAAGAAGAAATGTGTTATTAAAAGGGAGTAGATTGGCACGTAAAACTAATGAAAATGGATATAACTCATGAAAATGCACAGCAATTCACCCTCTAATTGAAACACCCAGCCTTTTTTCCATATTTATCGCTATATTTTAGCACGTTTAGTCATAAATTGTGAAATCCATTCATGCAAACAATCCTAGAGTGCGGTAAATCTCGGATTGATGGTGTTTTGAGGGTAGCTACTGCGACCCGCAACACTGAATGAGGTTTTGATGAATGTAAGTGTGCGCAATGGCAAGAGTTTAAGCGTTAGCGTGATTCATTGGTGGGCTTTTGCTGCTAGATGGAGGGAGAGGCGGATGTACGAAGACGTAGATGGGCACCCGGGAGACCGGATGGATGCTTTGGAGAGTTTGAGCTTTATTGCATGTGAGATTCAATCCCATATATGAGACTCAGATTTTATTAAATTTTTTTAAATTGCTCTTTCAGGCGGCTACGTTGGTGTGGAGAAAAGAAATAAAAGATGACTGATGTTTCTCGAAACCTGGCTGCGAAAAAATGGGTGGTGTACAGTATATGGCACATCTGTAAATGATTGTTATATGTTGTGATTTTCAAAAAGAGTCTGGATGTACATGTTTCTGAGGTAAAATATATTCCATTGGCAAGACAGCTTCCGTATTAATGCTGGTTTTAGCTACAATCAAATGCCACATCAAATCTGAATCCCTTCACCATTGTGGGTTGTATTTTAACTTTACTTGGTTTGATATTTCTATTATACATTCAGGAATGCATATACAATTAAATTAGAATTGAATTTAGAGGCAATTTTAATATACCTATTTAAAAAAGATACAACCAAAGATCGATTTTTTTCTGTATATATATATTTTTGTCCTTTCTTTGGTGTGAAAGCCTAATTTTGGAGACATTCATACTGTTAAACAGGCAGATTTTTTTTTTTTTTACCTCAGTGTTCTTTGAGTGCATTGAGACTGGTTGTTTAAAAGGTCAAGCAAGGTAACTATCCAGATTAAATGGTCCCGACATAAAGGTCTGAAGTCTTCCAAATTCATTCTTAGCCTCAAAAAAAAGATGACAAGATCATATATTGTCCTCATCTTGATAGTAATTTGTGTCAGCAGCAAATGGACTCGAATGGTTTCCCGTGACGTGAGGTGACGTGTCACACGAAGCTTTCGAGCAACGTCCGTTCAAGTTTTATGAATATTGTCTGCTTCTATCCAGCCTGGAGAAACTAGAATTTGCGGCTCCCCCCCACAATGAGTCCCCAGAGGGAGAAGGAAGATACAAGCAGAAATGGTGGCGAGTTATTTTGTGTCGTTGCCGTTTTCTCAGAGTCACTTCACTGCACTCTTCACCTTCCATCTTAAATTAAACCCGCTCTCTGCCTTACAAATAAAACAAGCCATGCTCTCTGTAGGTGTCTTTTTTAAGGTTCTGCTCCGACGGTCTAATGGCATTCATGCTCGTCATTACAGGGAGCAAAATGCAGAAAATAAAACAGGAAAGCTATCCCAGGATACCAGGCTCAAATTGGCAATTTCTCGCTCACAAATTACTTCCACCTCCTCCATGCTTGCTCATTCTCTTCCTCGTTTCTGGGCACCCATCACTGCTTTCATCTTCCTCATCTCTCTATCTGACAGGCTTTTACTCCCAGAAGGATGCTGGATTTAGGACTTGCTGCGCTTCATGACAAATCCCCGTTCGCCAGGCTGAGCTCCGGTTTGGCCAAAGGCAGAAACCTTAAACTAGACAGCAAGACTCAGGTCTTCTGTTTGAATTGACTGATTAAATATTACTGAGGTTTTTCAAGAAATAAAAGGGGCTGTATTCTGGCTATGTGAGACAAATTCTTTAATAAGGTTTTAAATGAGATTTTAATGGAATGTAAGTCATTCTAGTTTGTTCACAAATACATATCATTGCTTGATGACACTGCTGCATAGGTTTTTAATGGTCTTCAAATAGTATGGCTTACTTACCATTCAGGAGAATATGTTAGTCTGCCTGTTTCTCAAAAGGTCACACAAAGTATCTAAAAAAGGTTCCCAAACCGCCAAAAAGTCAAAGGAAGCAGTTTGAAGCCATCTGCCTATTGAGTTAAGAGTCCTTCTAGTAAAATCTGTCCACATGGTGGCCATCCTGGCAACACTCCCAGGAAGCTATTTTCATATCAACAAGACCAGGCTATCTACTTGAATAGGGACTGACCCATAAACCAGAAACAGATTGATATCGTGAACCTTGGATTTGAAGAGTGGCTCTGAGAGTTTCACATAAATGATGAAAATGATGTGAGGATTTTTATCTCAACTCACATTTATGAAATGGATTGCTTCTGTCTACTGTTCGTGTTTTCGCTAAAGATATAGTAATTCTACTGCCATATTGAACATTACCCCCATTGATATTTAGACGTTTTTCCATTTCACTTGAAATAGCCTCTGGTTCAATCCAGACTGAAATGGAAAAGTTTAAACTTTGGCCCTCCCTAGCTATATACAAAAACACTTTGATGAAGCAGCAGAATCACATGGCATTTTAATCTTATTGCCAATTTGTGGACTTTAACTCATTCTGGGCTGATGTGATGCTCTTTAAATGAAGAACCTTAGTTAAAAAAGCAATTTGAAACCATCTGGAAGATTAAAAAAAACGTTTAGCTTGTTCACTTTTTTGTCCAAAGTGAACTTTAAGTGAGTTGTTTATCGTGTGGTTTGGCTTTTGTAGAATGATCTGACTCCAGCAGGAGCATCATATGCATCCTTTAAAAAGGTTAAATCAGTCTGGACTTGGTCCAGGTTCTCTTGTCAGTGGTGTGGCAATGTTTTTTTGTTTTTTTGGAAGATGTTTCCATTTTCCTGTTGGCCAAGACAGTTACTTCTTTATGGTACTAAGGAACTGTCAGTGCATCCCTGTTTGTGAATCATTTCCAGACTTCCCCATGGACACGAATAAACCAAATAACTGTAGTGCAGGGTTCTACCAGTGTGTCATTGTAAAGTGTTTTCTAGAATTTATTTTCCTCTCATACTTGTTTTTCTGTCTTTTTATTTATTTTTCTGAAGGTATTCATCCCATTCAATTTATATAGCACTTTTTTTTTTCCTGGAAACAAGGTCCACGACCATCCGGGACAGGGTGCCAATCTATGAGGACACAGTATCACGCCCATACTTATTCAGATACTAAATACAATGTGGAAAGACCAGAGGAACCCTGAGAAAACCCCCAAAACACAGGGAAAACATGCAAACTTTGAATACACAGGGTGAATGCAGGATTTAAAACTTAAACTCCAAAGTTGCAAGAATGGCAAACATGATTACACCACTAAGCCACAATGGTTCCAATGTCTAGAAACCAAAGGACGATATTACATGATGTTTTTTGGAGAATGCAGGTGTTTGATTAGGAGAATATTGTTGTGTACTAGTAGGAAATACTGGAGTATGCTGATGGAGCACAATGCATGTAGAAAGATGGTATACATTTGTGAATATTTCTGTGTATTGGTTTATCATTTGCTGGAATGTAGCGTTTTAATGAATCATCGTGATTTATTTTTACATTATACGAGGGACGTTGGAGTCAAACCGGGACTTTTGAGGTTTATAAAATGAAAACAAATTTAAAGGAGTGGAAACTGTGGTTATTTTTCGACACACTTCCCTGCTACATGTACTCCTGAACCATCCTAGAACATCCTGCTTCACTTTGTCATCAGGGAACCACCACGACTGACGGATGTCCAGCCATCTTTGAAACGTACACACCATTCAAACGTCTTACTGCGACTGAGCGTCTCATCACCATACCGAGCTTGAAGTCTTCTGCAGATATCCACAGGTTTTATGCTTTCGATCGCAAGAAACTTTACCACACGCTGTTCCATGCACTTGATTAACGTTCCCTGGACTGGCCCATTACATGTGCGCCACCTATCAGTGTCCTATAGTACACACTAGCCATTTACTACTGCGTAGCATCCATTTTTATGCCTGTAAAATGAAAAGTCTCTGTATTAAATGAATGTGTTTGTGGTAAATTTATTGTGTTTCATGGAGGTTGTTCGCTGTGTATTTGCTGGTGCATGAAGAGCTTGTTGCTGATGCAGTTTTGTTGGGAAATATGGGGTTTAATTACAATTGTTAAGGGAATAGTTATATCATGAATTATATTGTCTCTTGGTATATAATGCAGGATGTGGGTGTTTGTTGGTGTATTGATGAAGGATGGTTGATAGATAAAGTCAGGTCAATATTGGCTTAATTGAGTCATTAGTGCCTTATAGCAACCTGAGGCAACAGTTTACATGAGGCCTGCATCAATCTTCCACTTGGCATCCCCTCATAATCAGTGAATCTCTCACGTTTGGCAATTTGACTGATTGTTTCTCAGAGACACCATTGTTTGTAATAGCTAATGTGTCTGCAAAGAGATGAGTAAATCAAACGTGACCGTTTTTCAATTTTCAGAGCACAAACGAATGTCCTCCCTTGTTCACCTGAGGGGATTCCATGCCTCCGTTTGGGCAATAAAAACACCCCAAAATGTCGCCCTCACCCGTGATCTGCCCATTTTAACAGCCTCTGGGTGGCTATTTTCTCTCAGCCGTATGAATTTTTCATGCGCTTTTTAAAGCAGAGTTGTGTGTCCGACACTCAGGGGGACTCTCAGTGTGAAGGATGTAGAGCTACTAATGATCAGCTGGAGAGTCTGCTAGACTAAGATCAGCATAGTGGAGGTGGAAAAGACATGTTATTCTCTTGCTCTCTTTTTGTCTCTCTCTCTCAAACTCCTTTTTTTTCGACCACTCAAATCTGTCTTCCAGTTTCTCACTCGGTCTATATATCTTTTTTTTTTTTTCTTCTGTATCTCAGCCATACACCTGCCTCTCTCATTTACATGCTTTCACATTTTTAAGGCTGAGTGTGCATTATTATTCACATAGAGCAACACTGTTTTGGTTTACTAGCAGGCCAGAAGATAAGAAGAGCAAGAAGGGGTTTAATTCGCTCTGTTAGAAAGACCCTTTGATTGATGATGGAGGGTTTTTTTCTCCTCAGTGAGCACTGGTGTGCCGGCTCTATGTAACTGTATAGCTGCTTGGGGCAGAGTCAGATCAGAAGTTAATGTTTGTATTTAGTTTGACAGTTTCTTATGTCTATTTAAATGAAATCATTCTCCAAACCTATGTTTTTTATCAAGTTACCTAACATCAGAAACGCACTGAAATTTGATGTCTGTTAAATTAAGTCAGGCAAATAAGTTTGAACCTTTTTCCCCTTTCAAGAGGACCAAGGCAAACTTGTGTTTGCTTAAGGGAAATGAGGCCTTTCACTCCAACTCCTGTTCATACTCTTTAACATTCAGGTTTAATCTATGAGTCACAGCAGTGGCAAACTGCTCACATGGATGATTCTACAGAAAAATAATGTCTGGCACACGAACAAGCACAGACACACTTCAGCGAATAGCGTTCTTCTCTTTGGAATCCATTCCCATCTGACACTTATACACACTTATCAGTTTAAAACTGGTTCCAAACTCAACGGCTTGCCAAAGTTTACCGTCTAACCAACACATTGTGCTGCAAGCCAGCCCACTAGCTTCTGAAAAGGATTTGCTTTGTTTCGCTAATAAATGCAAGTGCCAAGAATTACTCACCGGCATAGTTTTTTGACTGGCGTGGTAGATGACCAACCCCAAACCTATTTCCTGTAGCCTGGCAGATCCAGTTATGATCATTTATTTGCTCTGAAACACTCATTTAGGTAAAATGTTGCACAGAAGTGTCAGATTGTGATGGCTGTGGCCAGAAAAGTGTACAAAAGAGTTTGTTCATAACAAAAGTGTCCACAAAAAGTGTAGACAAACTTATTTTTAAAGCATAGCATTCCACATTTACTCTTCTGGGAAGATGTTCCACTAGATTTTGGAGTGTGTTTGTGGAGATGTGTGCTCATTCAGACTCAAGGGTGTTGGTAAAGTCAGGTACTGATGTAGGCGAGGTGAGGAGGCCTGGGGTGCAGTCAGTGTTCACATTTTTCCCACAGGTTCCAATCCAAGGTGTCAATCGATTCAAATATTTAATCGCGATCGCACATTTTTATCTGTTCTAAATGTACCTTAAATTAATACCTTTCAATTTTAATTACTCTAATCCTTATGGGTATGAACATATGGATGGATATGAAAGTCATCAGCACACAACTTTTGCTTTGTTTCCACACGGACGGTTTTAATTGCTTCTAAATGCAAGTAAGACAAAAAAGGCCTGACTGCACCTCAGACCTTCCCACCCGACATGTAACAGTACCTTACTTAACAAGTACCCTTTGTTGGACACCCTTTGTTATTCATAATTATCTCATGTAGACAGCTGAGGGTCAGGGACCCAGCAGTTACAGCTTGGTAGTACTGGAATTTTACCTCAGTTTGGTCATAGCGGGATTTGAACTCATGACCCTGCAATCCAAAAAAATCCGAATCCTTAACCAGCAAGCTACCGCTTCAAGGCACAGACTTTTATTCCGTATAATACATGTGTACCGAAAAGCCATAGTGTGGGTTTGTTATTCTCTTTTCAGTTTAGTACAGGGAAATTCCTCAGGCTCAAATAACACACTATTCTTCAGCATAAATCCAGCACGTGCATGACCCTGGCAGCAAAGCAAAGACAAGGTCAGTCTGGTTTTCTCCTCCAGCCTCGGTCCTGCACGCTGTGTGTTTCATGCGGCCACAAGCTCGTAATTAAAGCACATGCCAAAACATTATTACCGAGTCGTCAGGAAGGGACGCTGACACACAGACAGAGTGACAGATTAAAACTCCAGTGTGGATGTGTGTGAGGGTGTGTGTGCATGCACCTTTGATCAGCCGGGCTTTGATATTTACATTTGCATTTATCCAGAAGTCTCTTTGTAGCCTCTAACAAGAACATGTCTAGGCAAATGTCATTATGATGAAAGCGAAAATCTCTCGGGGATGCGACCCGGTAGCGAATATTTAACTAGTTACTTTTATGGTTAACAAAGTAATCAGTGATCTAAACATTAGTTCACATGCTCCAAACCCCATGTGTGTAATATGTGGAGATGCATTCACTGAGTCAGTAAAGCTTTCAAAATTGCCTTGGCGTTTAGAAACTAAACACTCAGAAAATGTTCTGTGATATACAAACACACATATACACACACACACACACACACGGAGAGGGCCATGTTTACATGCATCACGTCTTCTGTCCGTATACATCTGGGAACTGAGGGGACCAGGTGCTGACGTTTTGAGAGAGGAATCCTGTCCCATATATGTCTAATACAGGATTCTATCTGCTCAGTTCTGGGTGTTCTTTGTTGTATTTTTTGTTTTATAATGCATCAACTGTTTTTAAATGCTGAAAGGTCTAGACTATAGGCAGGCCAGTTTAGCACCCATATATATATATATATATATATATATATATATATATATATATATACTATATTAAAACAATTACTCCCCACCAGCAGCACCCCCTCCACACACACAAACACCCCACAAGCCTGTCATTCCTAAATGAAACTGGACCATGGTATAAATTTGGAGCTTTATTGAGCATTTCACATTAAATGTAACCATATAGGGTTAAAAAGTAGGCTGTTTATTAATAACATTAAAACAACTCCCTTTTGTATTTGAGGAATAATTACCTTAGAAACAATGTACCTTTATGACCTTTACTTTGCATCACGCCATCCAGGCATGGATTATTCTACACTTCTTTATTTTTAGTCACGCATGCAATTGTATTTAATTCAATTAATCTCCGTTTAACCGTTTTCAATGTTAAACCTTTATTTCGCATTTGAACAAACCGAAACAAATCTTGTTAAAGTCCAAACGCAGTAATAAAAGGTGCTGCCGTGTTTTTGTGGGTTTTGTGTTTTCATGTTTGCTTCCTGAGCATGGAATCGCTTCGGTCCTCTGAGGATGTGAAGGATCGTGGGTAATCAATCACATCTCCCCCCTGTGTGGTGCATGGCCAACGTTAATGAGCTGCTGTATCATCACCTGCACACGTAGGCACCTCTGGCACAAAAGACTGGCAGCAGATACAAAGCACACTCATGCACACACAAACACACACACACACACACACACACACACACACAAATATCCAATCATACGACAAATCTACACTTCAGTGCATTATTCAATTCAATTCAGTTTTATTTGTGTCGCATTTAACAAATCACAATGTGGCTTTTCAGAAATAAATTTATAAAAAATATACACTTTACATCAGTGGTGGACGAAGTACACAAACCAGGTACTTGATTAAAAGTAGAGATACATTAGGTAAAATATGACGCCAGTAAAAGTAAAAGTCCCTTTAAACCTTTACTGAGGTAAAAGTACACAAGTATTTGCCTTTAAATCTACTTAAGTATCCAACCTACTATGATTTATTATAGCTATAATGTCCTTTTATTATCTTTATCACAAGACTTTTACACAAAGGCGACAGTGGTGAGGAAAAGACGAAGAACACGAAGAAACCCAGTGAGAAACCAGACTCAAAAAGGAACTCATCCTCATCTAATTAACACCAGAAATTCAGCGTTTTAATTTGAATGTTTTAACAGATTACCACATTTACAGGAACGTATACGTGTATATTTTTTTGTAAACTCTATAATTGATTATTAATACGAACAGTTGAGTGCACTTAAGTCTTTTGTCAGTGAACAGCTGATAACTTCAACAATGATGCAACGATGATAAATGGACATTTGGCGTTCCCAGGATATGGATGGGTTCCCTTCTGAGTGTTAAGTTTCGTTCTCATATCTTCTCAGGGAGTCCACAAATACATCACAGAAAATGTGTTTGGCAGTTTCCTGCATCTCTAAATGGAAATAGAATATAATATGAGCTTTTTTTTTTCACTGATCCTTGTAGTGAAACTGACTTCTTCAGTGGAACATTAAATATAAATTGATAAAAAAAAAAAAAAAAAAAAAGGCCTTGGTCTGAGTCAGCACTTGAAGATTCCTTGTACAGGCAGCATGGCCACAAAAAAACCATATGTTTTTCTATTTTTGTTTTAGAAATTCTTTAGAAATTAAGTCAAGTCTAGTTTATTTCTATTGCGCTTTTCACAACAGACATTGTCTCAAAGCAGCTTTACAAAATTTAACAGTCAAGGTGAACGATGTGTGTTTATCCCTGATGAGCAGCCATGGCGACTGTGACAAGGAAAAACTCCCTTAGATGTCATGAGGAAGAAACCTTGAGAGGAACCAGACTCAAAAGGGAAACCCATCCTCATTTGGGTGATATCAAGAGTGTGATTATAATCTTTAAACAATACAGAACACTGGAGAGTGAGAACTAACATGAGCACTCGAGTGTAAGATTATGAGTGATGTTCTTTCTACAGTCTTTTGTGGTTATGGAACCAGGAGCTACTGAGCAACTCATAAAATAGCTCAACATTTGCGATCATCACAGATCCAACACCAGCTTCTAAACACTCAAAGAGGTTCAGTGTCCAAACTCCACATGTAGTGGGATCCAATTGGCACTGGTACGTCTCTAGAACGTTCCGGATGTTTTGTGAGGTCGGCATCTACTTTTTTAAAGGTCCATAATCTTCATGAGGCAGGATGTGACTGGAGCTGGAGCAACCTCAGGAAGCCTCGGGATGGGGAGAGAAAGAGAAGCAGTGGAGAGGAATTAGCGTAGCTGCTGTTCATGATATTAACAGCACAAGTTGATAATGTGCATGTGATCAGATGTTCTGGAGCACAAGGTTATGATATGTTACGTTTTTAATCTGCGCTTAAACTGGGAGAGTGTGTCTGAGCCCCGAACACTGTCAGGAAGACTATTCCAAAGTTTAGGAGCTAAATGTGAGAATGCTCTACCACCTTTAGTGGACTTTGCTATTCTAGAAACTACTAGAAGTCCGGAGTTTTGAGATCTCAGGGAGCGTGACGGATTGTAGCGTGTTATAAGACTAGAGACTTAATGGGAGCTAAACCATTTAGTGTTTTGTAAGTAAGTAGCAGTAGTTTATAGTCGATTCGAAACTTAAAAGGTAGCCAGTGTAGCGATAATAAGATTGGGGTTATATGGTCATATTTTCTCGACCTTGTGAGGCTGCTGCATTCTGGAATAAAATTAGTGATGAATAAAAAAAAATAATCATTTGTTTGTTTGTTTATTTATTTCCCTCACAATGCCGATTGGGTTTTCTTCGTTCTGTATCGTCTAATCCTGATCCATCTTTCTACCCTGATCATCAGTTCTAGTCAGAAATCCACCTTCTCGCACGGTCGCCTTGAAGAAGGACCTGTTTTCTCTTTTTGACTTTTCTTCCATAAACGTTTTTTTTTTTTTTTTTTTTACACTTTAATGTTTTTTAAGCAGTTTTTTTCCTATTGAAATCGTTTTCACAGAAGCTCTAACGCTGAGATTCGTGACTAGTGGTAATGTACCTGAGAGATAACGGAAAACAGAGCTTCCTGATATCAGAAGATAACCGAATTGACAGCCAAGTCAATTTGCCCCAAGTGTAAATAAAGTAAATAATAAAACAAAGGATTAGTTCTCACTTATAGCTGAGTGATCATGATGATTATGAGGATGAAAATATTATATCATTAGGCTAAGTTATTGTTATCATGGTTTCTAATGGATTGCTAACTTGTAGATAAACCATGCAGCATCACTGTATATTAAAAACTGGCAGAAGGTAAACGTTATTTTGAATTGTTGCCATGGTAACATTTGCTTACATTGATTTGAAATTCTCAATACATTTTCAACAGATAAAATCTACACAGACTTTGTTTTGTTGTTGCTGGTGCTGTTTTTCTTTATGTAATAACTTCAATAAATGCAGCTCGTAAACTATATTGACAAAAGTTTGTGGACATCATCTTTGTAACATTTGTATGTGCGTTTTGAACATTTCAATACACATTTAGTCCCCATATGATGTTAGAATTACCTCCACTCTCCTGTGAAGATGTTCAACTAGATTGTTCTTGTGGAGATTTGTGATCATTCAGACACAAGGGTGTTACTACTGATGAAGTCGGGCACTGATGTAGGTGAGAAGGTGAGGAGGCCTGGGGTGCAGTCAGCGTTCCAATTCATCCCAAAGGTGTTCAGAAGGGTTGAAATCAGAGCTCTATAGCAATAGATCTTCCACTCCAACTCATTTAAGGTGGTTGTTATGTAGGGGTCATGTCATGCTGGAACATCCTACATCCTGTAGAATTGTTTGGCTTTAACTTTATGCTAACAGTTTGGAAAAGAACCACATATGGCTGGAAAAAATTAGGGTCCAAATTCTTTTGTCCGCATATTGTACATGTTATACGCTGCTATTATATTGTTGGTAGGTTCTAAAATGCTACCTTTAGCTTGAGGTGTTCATTTGTTTCGTTTTTTTCGCTTTGAAAAAGCACTTTCTTCCTGAAGGTATGCACGCTGCTAATTTGTGGCTCAACGCCGTTTTTGTGCAAATGACAATTTTTCCCAGAAGCACCGCGTCGCGAGCGTTTCCGGAATGTTCCTGCAGGCTGGTTCGTTTCCAGTCGAGGAGCTAAAGATTGATTCGCGTAAATAGAGTGGCGTCTTGAAAAAAACAATGAAAAACGCCTTATTTTGTGTCATCGACTTTTCCTAAGCATTCCATCTCAACCCGACAGAGTATTAATGAGACGAGCAGCTTTTAAACATGGAAGGTCTCCTGAGAATGATAAGGACAGTGAGACAGCTCAAGGGAGTCTGCTTGATGCCACTCTCTCGCATACACACAAATACTCACGTACCCTTCAGTGCAATATCCGCTTATTAGCAGCGCTATCGTTGTGCTCTTTTTCAGCTTTCTCCTTCCTGAGCTTTTTTCTATCCTTCTAATATCCTTTGCCCCTCTCCCAGCACAGCTGCTCGCAATCAGACCTGGCTCAGACTTCGATCCCAGTTTGTGTCACGCTAATGACTGCGTTAAACCGCTCTGCTGATCATGGGTCCATTATGGTCTAAGATGTCAAATGTTTCTGAAATGTTTTCTGTTTCAATGGCAGGCTTCAGGAGACTTCTGACCAGGAGCACATACATTAATGGAACAGCCTTAGCTAAAGAAACTCACAATTATCGTGTTTATACAGCAGTTGAGGGAGCGTCAGCTTGGCGGTGCTAAGATCTGATCTCAACAACTGATCCATCGTCTTTCTGTAGCTGCCATTTCACACTATTTTGTACACTGCACTTTCCCTCGCCCCTGAACTCCAGGAAATACTAGAAATCCCTTGAGCAGTCATATATAAAAATTCCCTACAAAAAGATTAGCAAAGAATCATTTGTTTATACAGATTGTTACTGTAGAAATAACAGATTTTTATTCTCCCTAAATGATAGAACGCAGAATCAGAGGCACTATCTATCTATCTATCTATCTATCTATCTATCTATCTATCTATCTATCTATCTATCTATCTATCTATCTATC